>SDVV010012036.1:0-15617 GCA_016164225.1 Gammarus roeselii
AGGTCATCACCTCCACCTTCTAATGTAATTCTTTTCGTTGAGGGACTTCAGCCGAATTTATCTTTGATATTATTAATATATAGAAATGTTTTCTTGGTTAATGTTGTATTCATAGTACTATATAATGTAACTCCATTTGTTTGCATTGGATGTGCTTTCAGGTGAAACAGAAGTTGTTGCATCGATTGAAATAATGTTTCTTTTCTATTATTCCTGCTACTGTATTCCAGTATTTACTAAAGCAGGCTCGAGCAACATGATTTTTACCCTCCCTAATTAAATTAAATATTTTGAGGAACTTTATTGCCATGAGACTTGATTATTATTACTAACGGCGATGCGATGAACCCTAAAACGAAACTGCGCGCCTCACACACTCGGTATAGTAGACGATACTTTCTAACTATTCGTAAAATGTTGAATATATCATTGCCGGTAGGAAGAAATTGGAAGTTTTGCTTATATATGCACCTCTGAGGCCATTGTTACCATTTACAAAAATAATATAGTCATTTTCAGGCTTTTCTGTCTGTTCAGTTTACAAGCCCCCTAAAATCAGTCTTCTAAGTCTCTAAGCCCATGGGCTAAGCTGCTCGATATTGTGAGTTTTGTTCCACCCACACTAATGGGGCTGGTCATAGTTCACTTCGGCCACATCCTTCTGTTCTGCAAAAAATACATCTATTGCCTTCGCTGGAGATTCCAATTCACTGAATAATCAACTTCAGGCGAGAAAATCATCAAAAATTCTCAGGAAAAATTTGTATGATACAAAATAGAATTTATAGCCTAACGGGCGAATAATATGTTGAGTCTATTTTGATGCGTTTGCAGTTGCAATTCCAAGACAGGAATGTTAGATCAAATGCTGGAAATCAATTTTAGCACTAGCAGTCAGTGCGAGGGCTCAAAACGAAATAGGACAATCAATCGGTACGTCCGATGGTCGGCTTACAGCAATTCGTAAACCGGTGCAATTACACGTCAAATTGGTAGGAATGGAATAATTAATTAGTTAATGACATGCTAACATCTGAGAAATGGATTATATCAAGGTTTTCCTTCTGGTTAATCTAGTGGCATTGCTGCCAAGGGCCATTGTGTAGCTAGCAAGGAATCATCAGTAATCGGCTCTAATGATGGTGTTGCTTACGTTGGGTGCTCCGGACAAGTTATACAGATGATCTTTCTCCGGGATTATGATTATATAGGATATAATATCTACTACTGTTTTAAAGGAACAAAGTTTGTATGGTTATGTCGTCCTTTATGTTCATGTTATTGTAGGAGATGTTGTAGTCCAGGTTGTCTATGATACTCCCCATTCCTGGTAAAACCCCCATGACGAGTTTTAAATTACTCATATGGAACGCACAGAATGACAGGAAAACATATAATATGTTATCAATGCAATTAGAGAGACGTACATTAAGACATTATGTATCAGGTTGGCCAAGTAGTCCAAGCAGTAATTTTGTGCTACTTCCATTCGACAGGCGTTGATAACAGTTGGCATCTGCCATATTTCGCAAACTTGAAGAGAAGAAGAAACGTGAAAGCAGGACCCTATTAGTCAGTGCTGTTAACCGGAACACTCCTCTCTGCCAAGTGTGGGAAAATATCGGACGTATCCAGGGACGCCTCTAGCGACCTAATCACATTTGTTCAGACAAAGGCACCATTTATTCTTTTTATTAGGAAACTGCGGATGAACTAACACAGGCAAATACCAATATATCGCATCAAAAAATTCCACTGCTGCTTCTCAATTTGATTAAATATTAAGAGGAAGTGAACAAATTAATTTTACTTCCTCAAACGAAGAATTCTACAACAAACCTTTCTCATTCCATGCGCTAGACCATATTCGCGAAACCTCACCTGGGCCAGACGGGGTGCACATCCATTTTATCAAACGTCTCTCAGAAGGCGCTCTTGAGCATCAATTAAAAGTGTTCCACATACGATTCCAATTCATTTATTACTTATTCATGACAGGAATCCGTAGTTAACCTGATACCCAAACCCGAAAAAAAAACACAATGACCCACGTAACAACCCATTTTTTATTGCCCTGACCAGCGTCCTCTCTAAGACGATGGAAAGAATGATAAATTCACGCCGTGTTGACTACCTTGAAATGCATGTAGGCATCAACAACATCCAGTGCGGCGGCTGCATAAACCACGAGTAGAATCAGATATTCGACAGGCTTAACATATTTTTCGATGCTAAATAAGCATTCGACAATACTTAGAAACACGATAGCACGAAGAACTCCACCGCAGAGACCTGAGAGGGCGCCTACCCAGTTTCATCTTGCAATTTCTGCAAAACGCTACCTTCAGGGTCAAGGTCGGCGACACTCAGTAGCTGTCGTATCCGCAAGAAATGGGCGTCCCTCAGGGAACCTTTCTTAGTGTCATTCTTTTTGTAATCAAAATCGACCAGCTAGCCGATACTCTTCCCTGTAACGGAAGACTGCTTTCATCACTATACGTGGACGACTACTTCAAACGTCTGGAGACTCTCGCCCTCTAAAACTAAAAGAATGCATTTTACCCTTGTGCCTGACTTACACCTGATACCCGCCCAACGCTGCCCATCACACCTCGATACAATTCATGGGTCTTGTGTGGAACCCTAAACTCAAATGACTAACCCACATAACAGTCAGCTGGAAGCGTGCAGCAAAAGGTCAGCAGGTCTTATCATCTCAGTCACATCCCGAAAATCGGTGCCGATGTGGACAATAGCATGACGTTGTTCAGAACAATGCTACCCTCGCGCATTGACTATGGAGCTGTTGTTTAAGGTTCAGCAGCCAAAACCACTCTCGAACCTCACTCGATCATCGCAAAGAACGCTTTGCGTATCACAACCGGCGAGTTCCGTTTCACTCCCATCGAAACCCTGAACGTGCTAGCTAACGAGCTTCCACTTCGGCTCCTGCTAGACAAACTCTCGCCACAATACTATTTCAAGACTAGAAGCCTATTCAACCACCCAGCATTCAACCACATCAACAACATTCCCGATAAACGATCTTCCTGGTCAAGAAGAATACATGCCAACTATTTTCTCAACGCGTGGACAACTTACTGCCCTAGCTGAACATCAATCACTAGATAAAAAGCCTTCATTCTCCTATCTAGTTCTTCAAATCAACCCATCAACGTGAATGATCAACCCATCACTTGCCAACCTAGATTTAAAAATATAACCTAAAACAAGTACTTCCACAGACACCTGCACACGTTAATTTTTGAGAGTGCTCGAGGAACAATGTCCAGAGTACCTCCCTGTATACAGTGACTGCTTCAAAACAGCGAATGGTGTGGGATATGCCGCTGTGTGCGGAGAAACTTCGCGTTTGGCTACCCTCCCAAAATAAGCCTCTGTTTTCGCTGAAAAGCTGCACGCATTCGAATTATCCATCTCCATTATAAAAACAGATCATATCCACAGATATGTCGTGTATCGTTCAATTCAATTCCAAATTTAATTAAACTCATTCAATTCAACTCATTTTCCGAAACGTAAACAGTTGACGACCAAAATCCTTAGCTCCTATCAACATTGGTCTCGACATAGGGAAATGAAAACAATCAACTTTGTAACATGTAAGATCTACGCAATGTACCATATTTCTATATATTTCATGAAATATTCTTCATCTTCGATGCCATGATAAATGATCAATTCAATCAGAGGCTTAGTTGATTGATTGCTGCAAGCGTTTTGATTTGTTGATAAATATTTTTCATGACTTCTTGGGGCGGATGGATGATTATTTATTTAATAGATCGTTTACAATTCATTTAAGTATTGTATTATTTTTTCATTCAGTTTCTCAATTATTCATCTGTGCATTTTTTAAATGCTGATACATTTTCTATAATTCATTTAATTATGGACCCTTAGACGCCCGCAGGGCCCTAGGCTGGACTACTCTCCCAACCTACCGTGGGAGAATTTCCAGTCTGATGGGCGCCTGTTAATTTCTCTAGTACAGCTAGGCGTTTCGGTGACCATGGTGGTGAAGTGCTGTTGATTTTGGTTTAAGAGTGTGTAAGTCTTACATGGCATGCCATGGCACTGCGTGGAGATGAGACGAGTCGTGGCAGGTCGAGGCGAGTGGAGACGAGTCTACGGGGCTGGCGATGAGTCGAAACGAGTCGAGATTGATTGAAACGAGTTGACCCAGGGAACTTGGAGTACTCGGAGGACCCGCGGGACTCGACGGACACGAGGGACTCTGAGCGGGGCCCTTTAGAAACCCCTTGAGTTCCTTTGGGACCCTCTTGAGAAACTTGGGACCATTTTGAGACCCTTCAGTCCCCTAGAGAGCTTTGTTCTCCCCTCCCCACGCTGAAAAATCCACCAAATGAAACAATGTATACATGCGATGCTCGAGTAGGAAAATTTGTTTTACCATTCCACGGATTACTTGCTAAGTAGGGGAGAGGCTACTCAAGGCTGATCGAGGCGTGTCGAGACAAATCGATACTAGTTGAGTCGAGATGAGTTGTTGGGCACCGAGTCGAGTCGAGTCGAGAGGAGATGAGTCGAGGCATGCCGAAACGGGCTGAGACCGGTGACCCGAGGGGCTTAGGTACTCGGGGGACCAAAGGGACTTGCGGTATCCTCTCCACCTCATTTGCACAGGGCATAACCTTCCCCTTAAAACATCGCAAGTGCGAGACGTCAATAATCTAAGTAGTTCAATCGGCCCTCGGTGGTCTTGCTCTGATCATTTAAATTTGTTGAAATTGTATTGTAATTGACCTAATCTCCGTTCCTGTAAATCTTGTAGTGCGTTGGTGTTGAAATCTACCTAATCCATGTAGCCGTACACCTTGTACTCTGGTCGACTATATTACCTGTGCGCACTAGCGTGAGTAAATACTACAGTTGAAGTTCTAAATGGCTGGAAGAGGTGATTCATTTTGTCAAAGTATTATTCCTTTACCCACCAGCGTGCGTGAGTACCCCAGTTAAAATTCACAAACAATTTTGATTCTAGTAATGTAATTTTCACGCACCCAAAGTAGTGCGAGTCAAGCAGAATTTATGATCTTCGTGCTCTACCGGGGAGCTTGCGATTACTCGTGTTAGGCTCCGGTGAGTATGAGCCCCGATAGATGGAAATACAGCACTGAGCTTATTTCAATATGTGTATTAATGTTTCATCCTTACGTTGTTTCATCCTTGAGGTTGTAAGATACAGTGGCATGTTATACTCTTTGTCCAGACCACCGCTTTATTTACTTTACATTCGACCACAAGCCGCTTTCTTAGATGAGCTTCAGCAGCGTTTGTTACCCCATATCCCCTTCCCAGAGGATCAGTCCATATCCTTCCCAAGTCACCCCTATCTCTTAGATCAGCTCCAGTCGCATTTGTTACCCTATGTCCCATCCATTGTAGATGGACCCCATGGAGCTTTATCCCTTTGTCCCGTCCCAAAGCGTAACTCCCCATTTCATCAAAGGCAGACCTGATCTCTTTGATCAACTCCACCTGCGTTTTTTTATTTCAGGTCAACATCCGCAAAACATCACTCACCATTTGACCCCAGTCCGCCCGCTCTCTTTGTTTAGCTCCAGCCCAGTTTGATATTCCCATGTCTTCATCCTAACGCATCACCTCCCCTTCCACCACAAGGTGCCCTGTTCTCATTGATCGGCTCCAGCCTCGTTTCGATCGAGTGTCAGCGAGGTGTCCACCGAAACAGACAAGGCCGCTGTGAAGGGTCCCATAAAAGCCTGAAACTACAAACTGCGTTTGGTATGAGACGATCGACGTGCCCAATAATTGTCTTGCTTGTTTCACATTAAATTCATACGCATTATAACTAACGTTAGCAGTTTTAAACGAACTTGCGATCAACTTCGATATCGAAATAGCCATCATCAGTTGTTCAGTTGGGAATGGAATTTAGGAAACCATTGTTAAAAAATCAACAAGCATGTCCTATCTGATGTGATTTTCAAAAAGCTATAAATGATGAAACGCATGCTCACAAAAACTAGATTTTTAGCTGGCATCTGCCCAATGCAGTTCGGACCAAAGATCTTTATACTAAATAGCACCTGCTCAAATTGTTGTTACGTCCTTAAACGTATTTTTTTTCCAGCATCTGCTTCCTATTCAACTAGACAATGATGAAGGAGGTCAGTTTCGTGCCCCGCGGGGTATCCTGGAATGACTCGCGGTGAGCCTCCGGTGGAAATGAGGCTCAAATCAAATCAAAACCATGAGGTCATTTATCTCAAATGAATCCTGGCTTGAACACTTAAATACTGGTTGTAAATACCGTAGAGTGGTGGTCAAGTCCTCCAAACTTGTAAGCATGAACAGTAAGCCGGGTAAGTATACTATTGATTACAATTAAGATCTTCTGACAGCTGTATGCGAACGAAATGAACAAATAGCTCATCGAAGTAAACTGTTTATGATTGGTAGACAGAAATATCAGCGTATTGACACTGGTACTAAGTTTGTTGGAGGAGAGTATGTGTAAGAGATATTCGGACGCTTTACCTTCCACTCACTCCCATATGACTTATTCTTTAATTTGAATTCATATTTTATCGAGTGACAAGCCTTCGTATTTACTCAAAAATTTCGAATGAGAAAATACACATTTTTTTCACTTACTCCATGCTTCCATCAGTTGACCACGCTAATAAATAAAAACAATATATTTTTCAGAACAGAAAGGAACATTTTAGTTCATTGTATATTTTATCCAGTATACAGCTACTGTCATAAAAGCAGCTATTTACATAATATTTTTGTTATTGTTGGAAAGTTGAAGGCTGGAATATGTATATCTTGTGTGTTACATGACGAGACACAAACCTGATAGGAACAAATAATTAATTGGCAGTTAATTTTCTGGTGTGATCATTGTGAAATTGATTTACCAATTGGCAGAGCAGACAGCACTGTAAGGCAGTCATACTTACGTCGAAAATATCTTGTTTCTCTGATCTCTAAAGGCCCGGCTCAGGGGCTAAGTTTGGGCATGTATTTGAGTGCATTAGAAGAGTGTGAGGTGCGGCTCGTCGTCAGCCACTCCCCTTCTGCAATATCCGTCTTTGCGTCCACCTCGGTACCTTACGTTATTTAAAATAACTTGCATAGATCTCTGACCTCTCGTCAAAGTTAACCTACCAGTGAGCTCGATAAATCGATCAGTGTTTCCTCATTTGCATACTTGTTTGCTAAAATTTGTTACCATAGGCGAACACAACCCTTACTCAACGTGAACAATAGAGACCTTTCAAAATCCTAATATTACCAGCTGTACGTCGGCAACAATTATTTATCCCAGTGCTAAATTGAGCACGGCGTGTAGGCAAGTTATTTATTAGTGTAACCACTTACATATATTAGAGTTAAGAAACAATTGCTCTTCCCCAGTTGGGCGGCGCAAGCGGCGGGTACTGCACGCCCTGCAGTCACACGTTGTCGTCGGTCGATCACGAGCACGCTGTAGCGCCGGTGTTCGTATTCTAGCGTCGGTCAATCGACGACAAGAGTTTTCCGTCGATTTTCATCGTGTATTTGGCGATCTCCTCCGCGAGGTGGCGGAGATCAACGCGAGAATTGCTAGAACGACTGCCAGATGCCACAAGAGTTTCACGGACTTTGATCTCAGCCTGCGGTAAGGCACGGGGAGGAAGGGAGGTATCATGTGACATACCAACAAAACGAGGGAATGAACATTCATGAACGAACAGTTGCCTCATCGTTTGATTCAGTATTGGGTAAAACTTTATATGATTAGTCGAAAGTTTAGCAATCTACAGACCTTCGTGGCATTCCCCTTCCATATTATTACCTCTATATTCGTCGGACATGGTATTTTTTACTTTTGAAATAAATAAAATGGCATTTGATAAATAATGTAATTGCCACCTTACTTTATTATAAATTTTCTTATTATTGAGCCAGGCGGATGATTTTGAGCACATCTATATCCTTATCAAATCGACAACAATCATCTCAGTATTCAATTTATATTTTGATTCTATTCCTGTGACCGATAGAGCGAAATGCTTCTACGTATTATAAACTGATTTTTCGAGTGGTACACAAGAGAGTATCACCGTGCCTTCCGAACCATCGTATCCTTATCAGCTCTTCGATACACGATCCACACGACGTCACCCTTGGTCCGCTTCTGGCACGGTTGTTTTGTATTTCTTTTCTCGTGAGCCATCACTAAATTTGATTCCATTTCCCTATCCTCTAACCCTGTTATAGCATTCCCTACCTTGACCTGTCGCCCCGCGTCGCTGCCTGTGCCTCCTTCAATGAGACTTCACCTGCCCACTGCTCACTCTGGGCAGCGAAGTAGGCGTTTGGCTTCTGGCGAGCGACAGCGCACGGCTAACGTAGGAGAGGAACTCATGTCATTAGTGTTCCGCTAATCGACTCGGAAGACTGATCGACATGAAAGCCCGATCGACATGAAAACCTGATCGACATGGAAGCCCGATCGACATGAAAGCCTGATTGACATGAAAGCCTGATCGACATGAAAGCCTGATCGACATGCAAGCCTGATCGACATGAAAGCCTGATCGACATGAAAGCCTGATCGACATAAAAGCCTGATCGACATGAAGCCTGATCGACATGAAAACCTGATCGACATGAAAACCTGATCGACATGAAAGCCTTATCGACATGTAAGCCTGATGGACATAAAAGCCTTATCGACATGAAAGCCTGATCGAAATGAAAACTTAATCGACATAAAAGCCTGATCGACATGAAAGCCTGATCGACATGAAAGCCTGATCGACATGAAAGCCTGATCGACATGAAAGCCTGATCGACATGAAAGCCTGATCGAAAGCCTGATCGTCGAGTGGAAGTAATAAATGAAGAAAGTTTACTTGCATTTGATCCATCATTATTTCATAATGTGAAATTAATATTATCGGCTTTGAGCGAACACATTCATTACTTCGTAACCGTTTATTGAACCAGCCCATGCGCATTGAGCACATGTTAGCAAGCTTTTGTTCCACGTTTCAGGGTTTGTTTATGAATGAATTATCTTCACATTATGTGATCAAGAAGAGTACTGAGCTAGAGTCGGGTCACTTTGGATTTTGTCCATCGATTTCTTCTGAGTGGCCATTCAGTTGTTGATTTTATAATCATTACGTTACACTGCGAGTTTTGCTATGTTGTCGTGAGAGGGCATTTTAAATTTGGCAGGCGGCACCTCATCGTTACTGGTGCAACGTTTGCAAGGGCTGACTTTGACTATAAACTTGTAATGTATCTAAAGATAAGTCTGTAAAGATACAGTCGTTAGGCGGCTCGACATTGGACCGCGTCCTGAAACAGCTGAGAACCAAAACCAACAACGCTTATAAACAAAAGGTCCGATAAGCAAATCACCTCTTTTTTGGCGTAATGAAAGTTGGAAGGCACTTTACACGGTCGTAAAATACAGAGAGAGGCGGCAGGCGACGGTAGCTACACTACTGAAGAGATCGTGCCCGCTTGCCGTTTAGGGTTCAAATGAAGAATAGAAACGGGGTTGAATAGTACTTAAAGCACTAAATTACTTCTAATCCTATTGCAATACTATTTATTCAAAACACTTTCATCACATTC
This sequence comes from Gammarus roeselii, assembly GCA_016164225.1. Lineage (NCBI taxonomy): Eukaryota > Metazoa > Arthropoda > Malacostraca > Amphipoda > Gammaridae > Gammarus > Gammarus roeselii. Next base: position 9,649 of record SDVV010012036.1, read on the forward strand.
TTTAATCCATTTTAGTTCAACTGGTATTTTACAATTTCAACATTCCTACTCAGGATAGGAGTATTTTGTGCTTTGTGACAACAATGATCTTCGTGTGCACCGTTTCTTGCTTTTTAGTGTATATTGATGATGTTTAGTAGGAAGTGCAATTTCACAAATTTGCATTGCGATGATGAGGAGGTTATACGAAAACTATGTTTTATTGTGCTTCCTACTAAAGTAGCTGTGAGCAGTTAACGGACTCGGGGGTGCATTTGTAACTGTGCATTTATAACGGTTAACGTATCGAACAAGTGCAAACAAAGCGTTGGTTTCATTAAATATGATGGTACATCTGCCAAGGGTACACGTTTTAACCGCAGCCAATCCTCTTAAAAGCCTTAACTTTTTCCCCCCTACAGGCTCAGGATAACTCGGTGACATATTTCGCAGTCTAGTATCCCAGTAGCCCTGCTCGAATACTAGACTGCATTTCATGGTCAACATTCTTTCCCAAAATAATTAAGTATGACAAATAACTTTAGTCCGTTCAGATTGAGTGCAATCATATGACTACTACAAAAGTTTCCTAAAGTAAACAGGGATTTGCTTAGGAGAAGCGGTTTTTAAATTTGAGTCTGACGCCTAAGTGATTGGCTTATTTTATTTCCTCCATTTCTGTACTTAAGGAAAGAAACAAAAGAATTAATTATGATTTATTTCGAGAAAACATCTGGTATAAAACTAGTCTTTCCCTTTCACAAGCCCACATTGAGTCACCTACATCTATGGAGCAATTTGTCCTTGACTATAGCATGTTGGGTTACAACTTCAATAGCTCGGTGGTAACAAGCTCCCTTTATTGCCGTCGACTCCATTGCATGAAAGGCTCATTAATCTCCCTCAAGCCATCGAGCGCCTGTACAGCGCCCTCTTCAGGGTACCCGCTGAACCTCGACAGTCGCGTAGACCAGGATCATCTTTCTTCTGACCCTCCTAGACGAATGGATTGTTGTTTTGTCTAAGGCAAGCAATTTACTTATTTCTCAACCTTTAATGGTCACACACGGTACCGTCAGCTTTGTTTCAAAGCTCTTTGAAACCTGCCTTTTATGCTATTTCATTTAGGAATTGTGGTAATATGATATCTAATTAATGGATAATTAAATCGTTGGTGTGTTTTTCACAGAACTAAACTACGGAAAAGAATCCTGAAACACTAAGTTGACTACACAAGTAGGACACATTAGAACAATTATTGAAATCCGTGTCTATGTTTTTTAGCAATATTCCCTCGTATCCCTCGATTTAAACTCATTATTATACTCGCAGTCACAAATATTTGTTGATTCTCAACTCGATCAACTTACCCCCGCAAATGATGCAACATTTCAAAGTTTCCCGACATAATACAGGGCCATAGTCCTATCTTCTGTTGCTGATTCAAGATTATATTCGTCGACTGTGCGAGTACCCTGCCATGGCCTTGTGGCTTCGATCACTCCTAGTGTGTCCTCTTCAGCGTTGTCCCCCATGAAGTGTGGTCCAATATTCTGTGTAATTTGCCCACTGGGCAATGTAACTTACTGTTCAGAGTATCATTGAAACATGAAACAGTGTGACAAACCGTTCATTGTCGTTTTCATTGTCGTGTCTACTGTTTTAACAACTATTTCATCGGTACCCATTCAAGCTTTCATCGATAGCCGCTAAGGGTTCACTGTAGTAAAAAGCCGGAAGCTAATACCACACAATGTTTTCTGACACAAACGTTTGTTGTACACTCAATCTCTGCTCAGTGTTTTTTTGTGAAATAATTTTACTCTACAGTTTTCCTTTGTCTCGAACATCCCTCGAAACGAGTTGCAAATTTATTTATATAAGAAACGAGGTAGTATGCAATAGGATTTCTAAACTAGTGCCTAATATTGTAGAAGTATGTCTTGTTTCGTAACATAATAATTTCAGAAAAAATATATTCCACTGCAGCAATGACGGAAAATCCATTTTATTTCGCTAATATTGACAAGCGACTACGTGTGATGGTCATGATTATTGGACGTAAACCACTGAAGAGACAATTTATCGTACTTTATTGGGAATGGTTGAAGAAGAACGTATTATTTTTTCCAGCTTACTTTGGGAGACCATAAATTGAACACAAATTTCGCAGTGAACCTCATGTTCTGTAAACTTGGGTTACGGTATTTTAAATCGTTTGATTCCTCTTAAACACACTACAACACTTTTCACTTTTCATCATTACCATCACTTATCGAACATGAAAGGCTTCATCCAACAAATGCAATTGAACAGTATGAATTATCATATCAACTGTACGAAACTGTTCGTGGTTTTCATTTATTAAACTTCAGTATATTTGTATTCAACTGTATCCACGATTATCGGGAGATCACTCGAAAACACCAACCGCTTGCTTTGCTGAACCACATTTTGCTGGTTTTTCTACGTCTGCCTCACCTTTGCTACCGCAACGTCAGAACAGAATAGGTGAGGTGAGAGAGTATCATACGAATTTCTTCTTTTATTGCTGAAGTCTCACTTGCGCCCTTCATTTGTCTGGACATTGAGACTGTTATTCATAGGAAAGGCGTGTCTCACGTACACAAATGGAAGTATAAGAGAGGAATGGTCTGTCGGAAGAACATGTTATGAGTATGGACCAAAACATCTTGAGACTTGGTTGCACCACAAAGATATGAAAATATTGGCTTGGCCGATACGAAGTTACACAGGTCAGGGGGGTGAAATTCTTTCCTTTCTGCTGCACACCGAAGCGAATATACACGTAAAACTTATAGAAGACATGATTAAGGAGAATAATATAAGCAAGAAAATTGACATATGAAACGAATTCCGTTAAAGCAAAAACATACCAATGTATGCCTTCTTGTTTGTACTAGTATGATCTCCAGTTCAAAACTTACTTGACAGCAAGCGTCGAATATGTGCCTAAGGTTGATAATGTCAGGAAACATCAGCTGCTTGTTGATGGGTTCATTTTGTGATTCGCTGAATACTATGTCAAAGAAAATTAGGAAATATGTAACAATAGTCCATATTGTTATCAAACACGCGTTGAAGTCTAAATAAATATTTCGTGTAAGCCATCATCGCTCTCGTATGCTCATAAATACACTGCAAATATCGTGTTGGCCATCATCGCTCTCGTATGCTCATAAATACACTGCAAATATCGTGTTAGCCATCATCGCTCCCGTATGCTCCTAAGTACACCGCAAATATCGTGTTACCCATCATCGCTCTCGTATGCTCATAAGTACACCGCAAATATCGTGTTAGCCATCATCTCTCCCGTATGCTCATAAGTACACCGCAAATTCCGTGCTAGCCATCGTCGCTCTCGTATGCTCATAAATACACTGTAAATATCGTTTTAGCCATCATCGCTCTCGCATGCTCATAAGTACACCGCAAATATCGTGTTGGCCATCATCGCTCTCGTATGCTCATAAATACACTGTAAATATCGTGTTAGCCATCATCGCTCTCGTATGCTCATAGGTACACCGCAAAATATCGTGTTAGCCATCATCGCTCACGTATGCTCATAGGTACACCGCAAATATCGTGTTAGCCATCATCGCTCACGTATGCTCATAGGTACAACGCAAATATCGTGCTAGCCATCATCGCTCACGTATGCTCGTAGGTACACCGCAAATATCGTGTTAGCCATCATCGATCCCGTATGCTCATAAGTACACCGCAACTATCGTGCTAGCCATCATCGCTCTCGTATGCTCATAAATACACTGTAAATATCGTGTTAGCCCTCATCGCTCTCGTATGCTCATAAGTACACGGCAAATATCGTGTTAGATATCATCGCTCTCGTGTGCTCATAGGTACACCGCAAATATGTATTAGGCCGATTTTTGTGACAAGCAGCTTGAAAGTCACGTTGATATTTCAACGTCCACTAGTGAATGGCATGTAGAGCTTGCATTTCACTGTAATTAGGTCGATGCGGATGAAATTCAAAACACCATCTCAGTTTGATTATTGATTAATATATTCGTCTGCAGGCTGCGTATTACAATGATAACTCCCAATATATTTCATTATAACTACTTCTCAATGACTGCTTCATTCATATTTTCAAATTATGCACCAACTTCTCATGCGTCCTTCGCTCTGCAAAAATTTCAGAGTGCACGAATCCCTGCTTTACTGCCCAGAAGTGGCAGAAATCCGCCTCATCACTTTGGCTGTGAGTTGGAACAGAGTCCCTCAGTCTCGGCCTCGTCCTTTCAGGAGGAGGTCGAGACTGGGAAGCCCCTCGCGTTAACACACAATATGGTCTTCACGGAGCCGGCATTGACATAAATGAGTTTATTAAAAGATGGGCTGCCTATCGGCAGAAGTTTGGTCCGCTGAAAGACGGTTGGGAAACTAGCGCAGTTTGTGTTGCAACTCCGAGCTGCTTTTTTGAGCTTTCTCACACTTAATATCAATCAGAGATAAAAAGATAGCATTTATACTACAGTTCAATACCAATAATGATACTGGGTGGTTGGATGTTGTCATCTTAGCTTATTTGATGACCTTATAGATAAAATTGTCATTAAATGGTTGTCCTGATGATTGAATACATGGGCGTTGTTGTTATATTTATTTATTGATATGTAAACAGGCTCGAAGGAATTTGAGACACTATAACAATAAACGAATATGTCAGGAATTCATATTGCACCGTTGACCGCTTCCTGATTTCGATCAATATTTCACCCTGGGTATTGATCCATATCGTACATGAGCCGTCTAATCTGGCTCATTGAAAAAACATCGATAGAAATGGCAATATTCTGCAATGTTTTAATCACAAATAGAATAGGAATACGCGCACAAGTTTGCATTTGGAAAAATATCAAGTCACCTCAGCTCTAATATTCATCGTCCAAAATATATCAAAGAGTTTTATTTAAGCCACCCTCGCTTCTCATACATTCAGGGGAAAAACCAAGCGGATCTGAAATGACTCACTGATTCACAAGTAGACAGTTGTTAACGTCGGTCAGTAACTTAGATACCCTCGTAGAAAACTGGAACAATTCTTTACCTGAGGGATCAGATAATAAAAAGCTCGGATAAACTCTTCCTAACTTCATCACGACTTATTACGCTGCTCATAGAGGGGGTTGGAGGATGGAATGTTTTTCAAAGCGAAATAAAGAAGCTAAGACGGATAAGGAAATGACTTCAACTCGTTTGCCAATTGTGTACTTATAGGGAAATGAAACCATCGATCTAAATAATAAAAATTGTTATATATTGCAACGTTCCAATCAAAAATTGAAACGAATAAATGTGCAAGTCCGCATTTCACACTTGATACAGTCAGTGTTGCGTTTAAATTCCTGCCATGATCTGGCGCGAGTTCATGAGCCATCATTTATAGACATGTACAATTTTTCCAAACATAGACATGAACTTTATGCTCACAAGATCAATTTATATCATCACTGCACGTTCGTCAACAGTCCTGCCATTAACGTTACGTAATGAAACTATTATCTCATCCCCAGGGGAGCGGGTCAGCGCAACGGTACAATGATTACTATTAATTATCTCATCCCCAGGGGAGCGGGTCAGCGCAACGGTACAATGATTACTATTAATTATCTCATCCCCAGGGGAGCGGGTCAGCGCAACGGTACAATGATTACTATTAATTATCTCATCCCCAGGGGGGCGGGTCAGCGCAACGGTACAATGATTACTATTAATTAACTCATCCCCAGGGGAGCGGGTCAGCGCAACGGTACATCGATCTCGCAATTGGGGGGAGTGGTCGCCGAGCGTCTTCTGTCACTATTCCTACGTATCTAGCACATTTTACTGTGATAATCCCTCCCGCTTCTCGCACTTAACTCATCATAATCTATATTCTTCTCTCTACCTTTTCTCGCTTGCCCATTTATTTCATCATAGTCTATAGTCTTCTC
>SDVV010012037.1:0-15616 GCA_016164225.1 Gammarus roeselii
AGCGGTGGTAGTGCCATGTGGTACATGCTCCCAAGCGGTGGTAGTGTCATTTGGTAAATGCTCCCAAGCGGTGGTAGTGCCATGAAGTACATGCTCCCGGGTGGTGGTAGTGCCATGTGGTACATGCTCCCAAGCGGTGGAAGGGCCATGTGGTACATGCTCCCAAGCGGTGGTAGTGCTATGTGGCAACTGCTCCCAAGCGGTGGTAGTGCCATGTAGTACATGCTCCCAAGCGGTGGTAGTGCCATGTAGTACATGCTACCGAGCGGTGGTAGTGCCATGTAGTACATACTCCCAAGCGGTGGCAGTGCCATGTAGTACATGCTCCCAAGGGGTGGCAGTGCCATGTAGTACATGCTCCCAAGCGGTCGCAGTGCCATGTAGTACATGCTCCAAAGCGGTGGCAGTGCCATGTAGTTCATGATGCCAAGCGGTGGCAGTGCCATGTAGTACATGCTCCCAAGCGGTGGCAGTGCCACGTAGTACATGCTCCCAGGCGGTGGCAGTGCCATGTAGTACATGCTCCCAAGCGGTTGCAGTGCCATAAGTTCATGTTCCCAAGCGGTGGCAGTGCCATGCAGTACATGCTCCCAAGCGGTGGCAGTGCCATGTAGTACATGCTCCCAAGCGGTGGCAGTGCCATGTGGTACATGCTCCCAAGCGGTGGTGGTGCTACTTGGATCCATCGCAATTTGCTGCGCCATGTCACCCAAGCAGTACGCTGTTCCACGTCACCCAAGCAGTGCACTGTTCCATGTCACCCAATCAGTGCGCTGTTCCATGTCACCCAATCAGTGCGCTGTTCCATGTCACCCAAGCAGAAAACTGTTCCATGTCACTCAAGCAGTGCGCTGTCCTCCTCTGTCCCCCTCCCCCCTGCACCGAAACATGCACCGAAACATGACAAATTATTGAATTGACAACGCCGTTTTTCATGGTCGTGTCTTGAGGACCATATTTTTCGAGCATTAAGAAAAATTGGAAAATACGGTAAACGATGAACTATACCGGAACGTGATCGAAACACTCCTTACACCATTTATTGATCGGAGGTACAATCGTGGGTATCGTACTGTCAACGAAACCTGTATCCCCTGCATGAAGTGCTTGAGGATAACATTTATGTCTCGAATATCAAACCTCGCATTTGTGGCTGCTCAAGACAGCCGGGCCGAACTATACTGCTACCATCTACATTGTGGGTGTATTAGTAAGTTAGTTTCAAGTGTGTGATGGCCCGCTCCCCAAAAACATTATTAAGGGCGAGTACTTGCTTTGATCGAGTGTCGGGTCACACTGTGGGCCTTCCAAGCGAAGAATAGGACCTTTTTAGTACTTTTAAGGCGACGCTTTAGGCAAAAACAATCATGTCGAAGTCTAGGGCGTTCGGAGATTTATCAGGGTTGTTCATATGTATAGGGTTCTTTATCAGCTTAGCTTACACCAATTGGTATGAATGAGCAATATTACCGGCTCATAGAAAAATTGGTTCAATGTGCGGTTTAGTTCCATTTATGTTTGGTAGAAGGAGGCTTAGTTTTGATTCCAACATACGACGAAGACTGACGAGGATCAGTGCATTGCCGCGCATCTCAATGCATCACCTGGAAAATAGCATCACATGGAATACTTAAGAAGCTCCCCTACTCAGTTTTAATGTCCAAATTTCAGAGTTTTCACGGAGGCAGATTTTGTTGAATCTCTCATTGAGTTCGCTACTATTTTTTTTTATATTCGTGCACTGATCAAGCACAACCGTTCGATATGTCAAACGATTGCATTCATCGCAGTAGAGATGTCTGTACAAAACTGGATTTTTTTCTCCTAGGAAACCAAGTTTATTATGAACCCGTCTAGCTTGTTGCTCTTTTTTATGTTAATCTTCAAGATATTATCAGCTCATAAATCAGATCTGCGCGAAGGTTCATGTGTAAGGAAATAGCTTGGGGTGAGGGAAATCTTCGAACGAGTCTACCATGCAATTATTTGGCTTGGGAATGGATTGTTTTATCGCATGTCTCTGCCAAGGGGTATTGTTATTATCTTTCTGTTAGTTGCGGGTAGTTTTGTAATCAGGCGGAGTAGATCATCGACCTGAAGGTGAGGTCGTTTGTTGCATTACTACAAGGTAGTAGCTAAGGGTTTAAGCTGAAACCTTATCAACATTTCCGTTCCCAGGGTAATGGACTGTAACTGGAACATTACCATCAAAACACAATGTCTATCACTGATTCAAGTACCAAGCACGTATATTTCAAATAAATCTTGAAGTAACTCGTGAGGAATATTTCCGTAAGTGTAATGTCTGCAATTATCATCAATGTTTCACAGATAACCAATTCACTTCAGCTTCAGTGGTAACTGAGTCCGAGATTCACGATCAATTATCAGCCGCTCCCGCACAGACCACACAGAAACGGGTCGACCTGTCTGTTTCTCATCCGATTAGTTTACAGCCGCCCGCATGCTCTGCTGGTGTATCCTTGGAACTGACACTTGCTGAAGGCTGATCTCGGGGAGGACTGCTGCTGGGAAATACTAAGCTCTGCAGAGTGGGACGCTTGTTTGAGGGAGTGAACCATTATTTGTGACTCAGTCCATGGCAATGTGATAGATGCTTTGTTTTGTTGCCAGTAAATATTTTCGTGTATTATTGAAAAGATGGTTCCTGGCTTGCACTCTTACCTGAGCTATTAAAGGATAGTGCCTTGATCGTTTAGATTGCACGGAACACTTTCCTTCAAGTTAAATAAGATCTTTCTGGGTCTGTCGACGCAGCTGCGGCCCGTTTTCACCTCGAATGGAGCACTAATTTTGTATATGTGTCTATCATTCTTCGTCCTGTAGTTTATGGGCTAGCAAGACATCATGCAAACTCCTATGAAATCGTCTTCTGGGTTTCATGCGCAATCGACGCTGTTTAACTGCCCCGTTGACTAAAAGCAAGACACCTGCAGTTACTCTCCACCCCCCCCTCCCAACGTAACGCATGCCGACTGGTAATTGAGTCGCTTTGTCTACTGAGGCCCTGCATTATCATTCTGAACTGTGACACCACCTCCACAGTAGGTTGGGACATGGCAAGGGTGGTAGGGAGGGGTAGGTAAGAGACTGCTGCTGATGATGAGATGTTACATTTTCACACCACAGCGGTGCAGAAGAGTCGCAACTTTAGTGGTGATAGCTATCCAAAAAGATTTAACGGAGGCTAATATGGTTACATCGAATGTAAAATAATTATATATATTTTGACGCAATTACAATAATTGTAGCCACATGGACGCTCCCGTTTCTCAAGACCCTGTTTATGACTACGGTATAGAGTTGGACTTTTTAAGCATGGGTTATAATCACTATGTAACGATCCCCATAGACGCAGGTTCTGAAATTTAAATGCTACTATTTTATAGTAGCTAAAATTCTTCCAAATCTTCCTAATATCACTTGAAATTTCAAAGGGAGTTGGGATTGCTTTGTCCATCTTTTTTATTATTCGTTTCCCCATCCCAGCCATCCTTCTTGTTCTACGAGAACAAGAAGGATGGCGAGTCCTCGGATAAAAGCTAGTCAATGTGTACTTCCTACCTTGCTCCCTAAAATACTCTTCGATAATCTTCGCTTGGTCACTTATATCTGTAATGGATTTAATAGTGCAAAAAGTGTTTGAAAAAAATTCTGTGCATATAATGATATATGTGCGTTACAAGAGACATGGCTGTTCGAACATAATCTCTCTATTAGTCTATCTAGAGACGGTCGCTTACATTCTTTTTTCATCTTGTCAATAAATTCAGAGGAAGGTATACTCAGAGGATGTCCGTATGGTGGGTTGACCTTCTTATGGTCGGATAGGGTTAGTCCGTATGTAAAAATAGAAGAGCACAATCATTAGGATGCTCGGGTTATCTTTGCAAGTAGACAGAATGTCAATTTCATTCATTAATGTGTATTTGACTTATGTCGCTCATCATAATGAAGAACTGGTCTTAGCAGATAATGGGAAACTAGAGGCTGTATTAAGGGGATCAAATTACGATTATGTTTGTGTTATGGGGGATTTAACTGCTACCCAGGCAGCAGAACACTTAGCGAATAGCAGATACTTCTGACGGACAGTAAACTAGACTTTGTAGATGCTGCACTTCTGCCACTGGGCACGCATACGCATGTTAGTCACAACAGGAGATAAGTTAAATAGCTCGATCACTCTGCTCATACCCCAGCAATTGCAAACAATGTCACGCGGGCTTGTGTTGGGGAATATACGCCTTTGTCAGATGACTTGCTGAGCTGACACAACGTGCGCTCCCTAGAATGACAGACAGAAGCGGACAATTACTCAATCTATGAACCGTCAGTTCAATGACATTGCAAAAAAAAATGTTTTGCTCAATTTTTATCAATAAGCTAACTGTTCTGCCATCAGAGTTGATTCCTGATATGGATAAACTAGATGATCTGCATCGGTGTACATGGAATGCAGTTCTGGTGTCTACGAGAGAAGCGTTCGGGATAAAAACGACGCGTGGAATGCACAGAGTGCCGGGTTGGACCAGGCATGTGGCTGTCTTGCACGACGCCAGTGTAGCTGCCTATATGCAATAGCGAAATGCTAGGAAACACCGAAATGGCCCCATGCATAGAGAAAAAAAACAGAACAAATAACACCTGAAAATACGCACTTCTCTTCTGTAAGAAACACGAGGACAAATTACGTGCAACTAGTTTGTGTGAGTAAATGATTAATGGGCGGATGATCTATTTCTGGAAAGAGATGAAAAATCTGAAACCGGAAGGCAGCTTTGTTTCACAATGTGTGAATGGTATAACAGGGGAGGGAAACATTGCCGAGATGTGACGAGACCACTTCGATGGCTTAATGAACAGTGGCAACAATGATGTTGACTCGAATATTGTTAATGAGGCGCTTAACCAGGGGAACAATAGTAATAATAATAATAATGATGAAGTCAATATGTGGGAGCTTAGATCAGCGGTTAAGGGATAAAAAAATGGAAAAGCTGTTGGGAAGGATGGTATACCAGCAGAAGTCTTTAGGTAAGGTCCTGTTCAATTCCTGCATGTCATGTCTATTTTCTTCACTGCCTGTCTTAAGTCTAACTACCTACCAAAGCTATGAATGGATGCAGTTGTAAAACCTATTATTAAAACAAAGACAAAATGTGCGACTGATGTAGGAATCACAGACCAATATCAATTGATGCTGCCGCATCGAAGCTACTAGAAATTGTGATTCAGAACAGACCTGGCGATTGCCTCCAAACAACATTAAACCAATTTGACTTTAGGCCTCAACATGGAACGGAAATGGCTATTTTTACCTATAAACAAACTATTAATTTCTTTGTCAGTAGAGGTTTGCAAATGTATATGTATTTTCTAGGTGTCAAAAAAGCCTTTGACTGCATTAATCACTGGGCCCTGTTCAAGATACTAATTGAAAGGGGGCGCCTGTGCACATCATACAACTACTAAGATACTGGTACGAACAGCAATAATGTGCGGTACGGTGGGAAAACTCAACATCAAATCCGTTCCGAACAACTAATGGAATAAGGCAGGAAGCCTTCTTTATCCCCTATGGTTCAATGTGTATGTAGATAACCTACACGAGCGTCTAGCTCAAAGCCGTGTTGAGTGTCATATTGGCGACTGCTGTATTAACGCAATTAGCTATGCCGACGATATGGTCCTACTGGCTCCTCATGAGGATGCTCTTCAAATTATGCTAAATTTATGCGAGGCGGAGGCCGCAACACTAGACATTGAGTACAATACTAGCAAATCGGTTTGTATGCTAGTAAAACCGCGCACCATGCAAAGATTCCATTTCCGAACGGATAATGTGTTAAATGGTGCTCAGTTGGATAATGTGGACAGTCTCCTACCTCGGTCACTTAATAAAAAACGACCGGAGGGACAATGCTGATATCTCTAAGCAACTCCGGAAAGTAAACGTGGTTGGCAATCAGCTCATAAGGCAATTTAACTTTTACACGACAGATGTTATAATACAGCTCTTCAAAACCTACTGCTACCCTATCTACTGTAACTCACTGTGGTGTCAATTTACAAGAGCCACTATCAGTAAACTGAGAGTAGCATACAATTATATTTTCCGAAGGCTGTTTGGTGTACCAAGAAGAACGAGTACTAGTTTGTATTTGCAGCATATGATTTTGACTGTCTTAAAGTACGAGCTAGGAAAAGTGCTTATAGCCTCCAGGAGCGTATTATAAAATCTAATAATACCTTCCTGGAGGCCTTATGTAATAGTGAGGGATACGAATTATCTCCAATAATAGAGAGTTGGAACAGAATCTGCTGGTTCAGGAAGATCCCGATATTAACAGAAATAATGTTCGACATCTGTCTGCCTTTCCATGTTGTAGGCCCATTGTACGTACGTGAATGGCAGGCTGGGATACGTCCCTGATAGGAGGCTGACAGGTGGCTATGTGCTTTCCTTCTAAACAGTGAGCTTTAGTATATACAGTCCTGTGGGAGAGGAACTTACTAATGTATCCAGTCGTGCTTGTCGCCAACTCAACTCAGGAATCTAGGTCGCGTATTTGAGTCCTACTCTGTCTTGTCTCCTTTTTTTTTAGTGCGTAATTTGTATGTATTGGTAGGAACGCTGCCAAACTTGCTTCTGTGTAATCATTATTGTACCATCGAGTGCTTCAATAAAGTCTATTATTATTATTATTGAACCACGCGAAAACGGTCGAGAGTGACAGTGACCTTCTATATCAGTATTTATTCCATAAAGATTCCCTTGAACTCGTACACAGAACATTTATTGTCACAAAGAATATTAAATGTAATCTGGAGCCTTTCCGTTGATAAAACATACGCCATTATAGAGTAGCCAGAGTAACATTCCTTAACCCCCCCCCCCCCCATTCATAAAGAATGAGACTTGTGGCGAAGCTTTTATTCCATCATTCCAGGCTAATGTTATTCATTGCTTGGGGGGAGCGGGCAGGACAGCGCCAGCCGTCAACTATGACAGGTAAAGACGCTGTAATGGGCCGATGCAGCCAAAAGAAGTGAAGGAAATAGTCAGTGTAGGATGTCGCGGGTTAACAGGAGCTGAATCCTATTATTCTTTAAAATGCATTCGTGTTGCAGCGTTGATGTCTTTAAGTGAGCGTCTCTGGGAGATATGAAAGCCATAAGATCATACAACATATAATTCAATATATGAAGCACATTCAATTTTTCAACAAATAAATTCAAGAAAGTAATGAAAAAAATTGCCTCTCATTCAACGACATACATCGTTGTTCGTCTTGTTGCTGAAGAACAATAACAACGTGATTTGATATGAGTCCCATTTCCACCTGAGCCTCAACGTGAGTCATGATGGGCTCCCGCGTAGGGCGTGAAATAACAGCATGAATCCGTTAATTCATGTTATATCATCAGGACTTTTGTGAACTAATCAAATGACATGTTATCGGTTGCTGTTCCTCCCGTGGAGTTAATTAAAAAAAATGTTAATAAAGTTCATGATATACATCCGTGTTTAATATACATTTTGTATGTCATTTGAATGACGTTGTATGGAATTGAATCCCGTTTTCAAGGTTATTCATGCATGCGCCAACACCAATCATTGAGTCGGTCATCAGGGCACCGATTCTAGTCTCTATGCAGTAATCACTTCACAACAAGACTTCGAATAAGTGCAGTGGTGAGTCTATCGTGTCCGTTCTGTAGAGATTCTTGAGGGTCGGAATCTTTCTTGAATGACCTTAGAGTCAGTAATGGGAAAAAAAGACGAACGGACTTTGTGACTGGCATTTTCTGCCAATGTTAAACAATGAAAGGGCAACATGCAATACAACTCATTAGCTTCCTCAACTCATTAGCTTCCTCAACTCATTAGCTTCCTCAATGAGAGCTCTCAACACGCATGTCCAGGGCAACACGCAAAGGTGGAGAGAACTTTTAGTTGATTGAGGGGCTCCCCATCAGGGTGCTAGCATTCAACCACACACTCTTTACATTAAATATTTCACTCTTAAAGACAGTTTCCTCTCCCTGAAATGATAGAAATATTACCATTATCTTTGTTTCAAGCTATTGAAGTATTACCATCAAATTTAATTTTCAGTTACCATGGCAAATAGATATCCTATGAATAATGTCCTAGACAAAACTTTGTCATTGACTGTGCTAAGGAAGTGCATATATTCCTAGATGATTAATGAAGACGGTTTTTCGCCCCCTCCGACAACGCCATCTGACCCGCATCACATTTTCCCGCTGTTTGAATGCTCATAAATAGGGATTAATCCCCGCTGCTAAGCAGGCTTTCCCCCGAATGCTCATCATTGTGGATCAATCTCCACTGCTGAGCACGCTGCCCCACGAGGGGGATGGCCGCGATCCAGTTCCCAAATTTCAGAATGAAAACAACAAGGGAGTCTACGGTTAATGGTTGGGATGACGATTGAGCTGACAGGGAGGATACTTTGTTATTAAAGAATAACATGTGGTGAGCATCTATAATAACATGTGGTGAGCATCTATAATAACATGTGGTGAGCATCTATAATAACATGTGGTGAGCATCTATAATAACATGTGGTGAGCATCTATAATAACATGTGGTGAGCATCTATAAATGGAATGTATCTGTTCCAAACAAATGGATGAGGAATGTCTGGTTTTGTATATGAGAAGAGATCCGACCGTTTTAAATACAATACTTGAATGAAATTTGTAGACAACTGTTGCCTAAAAAATTGTCTCGGGTGTTTCTTTCCTTGTGGAGCAAAATATATTAAGAATGTTGCTAGGTGTAACCAAGTTCCTTCAATTAAGCCCACAGGATTTCTCAGCTGACCGGCGTCGACTGCATTGATTTCTATCATTGCTAATTCATTGCCTCTGACTCTTAATTTCGTTAGATGGCCGTAGCTGTAATCAGGACGTCAGTTCCGCGTCTTTCGGGACACTAATTTGCAGCATTTGGAGACGACTGAAGAAGCATTGGGCGGTAAGGGGAATGCTTGAATGCTAACGCTAGAAGGTATATATATTTAGCGTAGGTCATTGATAAGCCCATACATTACGTACAAGGCTGTGTTGACTGTTAAGGTTATTCATGTTCTCTTTATTCGCATCATCACTTCTTAAATTTGTCTCGATTTCAAATTACAGTACCGAATCATATTTTTCGTTGAATTCTGTACTTACATATTGTGTTTTATTATACATACGACCAAGAGTGTTTAATCTAAGAATGTAGCAAACTTTGGCAATACAAAATCCCCGTCAGCCCTTCACTTCCAGTAATGATTGCTCCGAAACAAAAAACACCGCCTTTTCGCCGTTTGAAGTTCGTCGAATCACAGAAAAGTGAAGCAATCAGTGACTGTTTCCAGTAATGATCGCCCATGCAAGCACCGCGCCTTTATTTTTTCATGACAGCGGTTTTCCGAATGTCAGAAATAAGTTTGCAGTGTATCTGCTATCGCTGCACGATGCTGCTGCCAAATATTGGTAAATTTTAAATAGGAAAGCAGCTGCCACAACAATGCCGGCTGGCAAAGCCACCGTAAGTTCTCGTTTGGCATTAGGTTGATGCCCAGCAGACGTTTATGGCAGTATTGCATTGCTCCAATAGCCAGGGTTAATGAAAAACCTTCAAACGATCGTCAATGTTCCAATGACTATCTCAAATTATGAGTTCATAATAGGTTTTTCAACAGTATCTTGAAGCCTCCCTAGAAGCAGCAAATTTATCCAAGCTACGAAATAATTACTTGCGACTGGAATTTCAAAGCCAAGAGACTGCGCATGCTCATTAAATAGATGACTTGAGTTTACAAGGCACTATAACAGTCTCAGTCCCAATAAAAGTCTCGGTGCTTATTAAGATGATCGTCATGTTCAAAAATTGAAACCGGTGGAAACTTTTAGCTGATGCTAAACCTCCCGATCGCTATCGTTTCGCTTAAGCACTTTCAAGTCATCAAATATTTATATCAAATCTGTTTAAATTCATATACATTGATTTTCTAAATTAATCGTCGGGTAAGAATCCGATTGAACCACATGATGACCTTTAGAATCGTCGATCTAATTCCCTGCCATTTATCGGTTTGTTATTGGATTTAGCAACATCAGATCAACCAATATGGCAACGAACCCCAATTTGTGGCAGAGGAGTGGAGGTGGTCGATGATGGGCGGCTTCCTGAGTCAGCTACGGATATAATTTATGGAGACAAATGACGGTGAAGCTATGGGCTGCCGTGCGAAGGAGATGACGAGCCGGGATTTTGGTTGGGCGCAAAATTCCAAAAGTAATGAATCCAGGGACACGCTTGCCACACATACGAAATAAATCCTCCAGAAAACGTGTCGAGTCCATCACCATGGTATCCAAGGCTCTCTTTGGCACGCAGGTTACCGAGTTGGGCCGATTGAGAATTTAATTGCTGTAATAAGAATTAATTCATAAAATCGTCAGCAGGAAGTCACCTCCACGATATGAAGAGTCAATTTCAAATCCCTTCAATTCCTCCCACATTCAATAAACATAACACTAATGAGCTATTGACATTGAAAATACTACAGTGTTTCAATAACTCGTCAAACACTTGGGAGAATATTTCCTTCTTAAGGAAGTGCAATCACTCAAGTTAAGAATTGGATGATGTTTAGTTTGGCACTTGACTGTTGGTTTTTCGCTTGCAATCCTGAACGTAAGCCGGCAAACGCAGTGATGAACGAATACAACACTTGAGTAACGATGAAATTTTTTGATATGTTTATGAGTTGCAATAATTCGGTGGGAAAGGAACAACACTGATAAGGTGTGGAGCATTTTAGTGAACACAAAGTTGCCGGTCCTTAAATGCAATAAGTTACAAAATTATGAAGAGCATTTATGAAAATGTATATTGAGCTAGTGTTTATGGTCTGTGTTTATAGGAAACGGATTGAGAGAACCAGCAAGTAGTGGAATGAACATGTTAGGAGGAAGTTTTCACATAGGCAATGCCCGCTTAGTTCTTTACATCAGCTTTATTTTAGACACCGTTTGTGGTACCTTCTTCAACCCCCCTATCCCGGGTCCGATGTTTGTGGTACCTTCTTTAACCCCCTTATCCCGGGTCCGGTGTTTGTGGTACCTTCTATAACCCCATTATCCCGGGTCCGGTGTTTGTGGTACCTTCTTTAACCCCCTTATCCCGGGTCCGGTGTTTGTGGTACCTTCTATAACCCCATTATCCCGGGTCCGGTGTTTGTGGTACCTTATATAACCCCCTTATCCCGGGTCCGGTGTTTGTGGTACCTCCTATAACCCCATTATCCCGCGTACGGTGTTTGTGGTACCTTCTTTAACCCCCTTATCCCGGGTCCGGTGAATCAAGTTTTTCATCTCCAAACGCGGCATGTGATTGGTGGGACTACACATATCTCTTTTCATAGAGGGGACGAAGACCGCATTACGATGTTAGCTCGCGGGCTGGTCGGGGTCTGTAGGAGGGAGGGGAGGGGAGGAGGACGTGAGATCACGCTGCTTAGATTGCAACGATTTACATGACGGAAGGATGGAAAATAAATTATTAGTTAGGCTAGCAATGAATAAAATATTCAACATCTACTACTCGATCTTTGGAATTCTATATTGCTCCTGACATTTTGTTTATTTGAAGCATGTAATTTTGTCATTAAATGTTCATATAAATAATTTTTAATTATATGTATGGTAGGTAGAGTATATGATGATACAACCCATCCGTTCTAATCTCCTGGACTGCCGTGAAATAGTTTTTTATCTGTACAACTACTTAGCCCGACCATGAACGGCACCAGGGTGTTACTGGTAGCTAGGAAATCAGTAACACACCTGGTTATGCAGAAGGAACAAGTTCATGCAATTCTCCTATGAATGATCCGACTGATCATATGATGATGATACTCATGTATTCATATCGTGGTGGGTGTAATGGCTTCTATTACTAGTAGCGTGCAGGTATAAACAAATGAAGAATTTGACTACGGAACCTTGTATACTGCAATCACTTTGTCATATTATTGTCTCATTTTATTGAAATCCTAATTAACTGCTGATGTATTTATTTTAACCTAGTTTATCAAATATTTCTTCATGGTAGGTCACTTAAAATAAATTAAATGTATGCTCAAATTGAAGAAATTTTAAACCACTTGCAATGACAAATAAAAATGTGTGAAAAAAAATCAAAATGTGATGCGCATACTCATGAAACTAATGGGGAATTGTACAACTACCCAGGTTCTGCAACGTGTATTTAACAACAGATGCCTCCGTGAGTGATGAATATCTGATGATCTTTTATACTGGAACACCGTTTGGTTCTATTCACCAGCATATAAAGACGACCTCACCGATCTGAAAAAGTTCAGATAATCATATGACCTTCTGACACCATAGCGCAGGTTCCAAATTTCTCGTCTGAAACGTTGCATTACATTTACCTCACACTGACCCCAGCTTTCACTTCACACATCCCCGTCGTGGTTTGGGAACCAGCTGCAGTGCAAGAGCGTTAGCGAATCGGAGAAGCGGAGTGGAAAAGAGGGTCTTGGGGGATCAGCGCGGGCAGGAGAAAATGAGGTCAAGATCAAGCTGCGTCCTTGCGAGGAGGTGTGACTTTCCAACCTAAATGAATATGCCCATTGAGGCTGATAATATTGACCTGACATTGACTGGAATTGTTTCAGATAGAATAACCGATAAGGAGTTTTTAAATCGTCGTCTATTTAACACAATGCAAAATTGTTCAATAGGAATAACTACATTTATAGTTCGGATTTCAAAACGTTCCTCACGAATCTCCCAGGTTGGCCTAGATGCCTCAGTCCTCATTTTGGACATTGTTTCAATTATCTAAGAGCTGCTCATCATCCCTTTAGGAGCTGCTCATATTGCAAATATCCCTTAGCTCCTACAAAGAAGTGTCAACACATTTTTGTTAGCGCTCGTTCATATCATGCCCTGCACTGTGCTCTCTCTCACGATATCCATAGGATATAAAAAAATAGATAGTGTATCCTTCCTATGTATAGTTTTGTAATTAACTTGTGTACATAACATGTCAAGTTGCTTGCCTCTACAAAAACTACCCGCTGGCGCTCATATGGTTTATATGCTCACCAGCTAGATCTGATTTTGATTTGATTTGGGACTCATTTCCGCCGGAGGCTCACCAGTCAGAAGATACAAGCCGCCCAGTGAGGAGCTCTGGTATCTGCCATAAACCATCGCTGTAATTGTCGGAAGTTTTCGAAGGATAGAAAAGCCTTAATATCATTACATCAATCCAATTTTAATCGATGCGCAGCTCCATGCTAAGCCACACAGTCGAGCCAGCTAGGCTAGGCAAACAAGGATCAGCTCAGCGCTAAAACGCACTGTCCAGCACGTCTTCTGAAGTAAACGCAGAAATATCTCTCATGGTAAATTTTAGTTACGAATTTGAGAATGCACTTATATACATAAATCACGGGTGCTCTTCTAGAACTGATGTTACCTTACACGAGGCCTCGAGGAGGCAGAGTGATCGCTCAACGTTTCTGGAAGGGCGACTCAACGACTAACAGAGTCTAATGATGCCATGGCCTACATTTATCGTACTCTATGCCAACTCCTTCACTAGTCATTTTCATACGCTACAAGACTGCTTTAGTTTGACTAAAAAATGGTAGGATCATTTCGACGGTTGTTTGCATTTTCAAGATACATATGCTTGTGGGTCCCCTTTATTTTTAATGGTTGGAGTTGGTGATCTGGAAGCCTCTGGCATCACTCAGTGGTGCGCGTGGCTGCCACAGGTTGCTGAGACAGGCTGTTCCACTAAGACGTACATACTGCCAAGTGAGCAATGGCGGTGCACTCAACACTGCTCTCTGCTGTGCCCTGTGGCATACTTCAACTGGTTTTAAATATTTTATACTTCAAGACACGATAATATAGCAGTTGATCAATGTACAGAAGCAAAATTAAATCCATTTATGGTTAGTCTATAACGAAAAAAACACGTAAACTTTTCTCACTTGGAATTTGACTTCATATTAAAATTTCTTACGGTACTCTATCTGGTCAAAGCTTCTTGACGGATAATATCAACTATATTTTCGATGAGTTCAAATATCGAGCAGAAAATTATCATTGAAGATTATCTTAATCTTTTATCATAAACAAATTTTCTTTCGCTCCTGTCCATGTTCTGATTTCATTACCAAGCTGTGCATCGACCAAAAAGGGATCGATTTGTCGATATTGAGCCTATTCCATTGTCTGAAACCTTTCTACACTGTAGCGATGATTTATGACACATCTCACTCTTCACTGAGCGGCTCGTGTTTTCTGGCTGATGAGCGTATACGCCACGTAAGAGCCAGCGGGTATCTTTTGGCGAAGCACGCGACCTATTATGTTATGTTCACACCTTAGTCATGAAACTAACCAATAAATGGATAAACGTATCTATTGTTTCAGAGCAAAGGAATATTGTAATAGAGAGTACAGCACAGGGCATCGTATGGACGAGCCCTTACAATGCCCCCTTCTTAGTGAAGTTCTTCCATCCGTAAATTCAACGTTATCGGCCAGGGAGTTTGCTTACGCGACCACTTTTGGTGACTATCTTTTTAGGAGATTTCTTATGTGCACAACTTAATTATAAAACTATACATTGGAACGATACACTACTTATTGTTTTATGTCCTAGAGATAATATGAGGGAGAAGAAAGCGCAGGGCATCGTATGGACGAGCCCTTAGACTCCTACACAAATCCCAACGTTGGCTCCTTCACCATCAATACTCCAGGCGACTTCTTGGCTTAACCATTAAAGTGTAGAGGTCCTTGATTGACCCTACATTATTTTAAATAACACAAAACGCATTATATGTGCATCACAGGCCTATTACGATTAGGCAATCACATATTTTGATATTGTTGCATATCTCGGTAGGTAGTAAACATTTCGTTCAGCTAGCACAAACAGCTTACAATTATAATTGCAGCAACAAATATGACTCAGCCAAATAAATTCGTATACCACGCACTAAAAGCCATGGAACATGAATCAGAGGGAATGAATGATTCAGATAAATATTCTGACAAAACTGGCAACAAGCGCAGCGCGCTTTGCTTGGAGACTTCCATTTGGCGCCACTTCACAACATAGTTACGGCAGGCAAGACTCCAGTGCATAACATAGGACCATAAAAGTCGTGACACCAAGATAGATGTCAGTTCTGGCCTTAAATGTTCTAGCATCCACTTAGTTCTACACATACAAAGGCGTACCATAGACAATTGTAGCTCTACTGATGAAAGCCTTTCATGCCCTGCTACTGAGGTCAACTGTCTTCAGGCAAGATTGAACAAAAATTCTGGCCCAACCTGAAGTCTGGAACTGGGAAAATAATTTCCCCCAATTCCAGTTTAGGGGTTTATAGTTAGATGGTGGATTACTACTGATAATGAAGGGAATTAACCCTTAATTTAGTTACTCAAAAACAGGTTAAGATATGAGCTACTGTGAGTTGAATGAATTAAATTGAATTGAAAGTGCTTT
>SDVV010012038.1:0-15616 GCA_016164225.1 Gammarus roeselii
TTGTATTTATATATACACGTATATATGCACACCCTACAATCAGAGGAAACATTACAAGTTAGCTTATTTTGATATAAGCGTAACAGCAGCTATCGTTGAATACCATTCTGACGCAATCAAAACTTTCAAAGGATCTAAAGCAAAATTTCATTCATGTTCTGATTGTTTGCCCGAAATGAAACCCGAATCGCGATGTGTAAATAAACAATAAATTAAAATACGGCAATCGGATCCGATGGAAATATATCTGTAGTCATTGAATGGCATGCCTAAGACCAACTAATTGCGGTCATCAATCGCCTGATAAGCAGTGAGATTGACTGCATACTGTCAGAGATTGCGGTCATCAATCGTATGATAAGCAGAGATTGACTGCATACTGTCGGAGATGTGCTTATTCAGTGAACTCAAAATTCACAATATAGATCATTTTCATCTGTTGATCTGAACGTTTTTGAAGGTATTATACCTTAATGTACTTGTGCTCAGCGGGTCGTTTGGTTGCTCAGAAATTTGTTAGCCCGGATAATAATAATTTATAA
Organism: Gammarus roeselii; assembly: GCA_016164225.1. Lineage (NCBI taxonomy): Eukaryota > Metazoa > Arthropoda > Malacostraca > Amphipoda > Gammaridae > Gammarus > Gammarus roeselii. The sequence goes on from SDVV010012038.1 coordinate 543, forward strand.
TTGAAAATATACACAGCGTATTTACCTGAACTCCCAATCCTAACGGAACTGGCGTTAAATTATCTCCGACTACATTTATTGCTGTTTTGTTGATTGTGCTTCAAGTTCGTATAGCAAAGTAAGCTGGTACACACTCGTGGAAATAGGTTTTTATCAGCCCTTTTTGGCACAAAATGAGCTTTTGTCTCTTCAGGGATGACAAAATTATTTTGTTGCATCAACAATAACGTGTTTTTTTGAGATCATTTTGCTCTAAAAAAAATTGGTGTGCGTGTCACTTCCGATGTGTGGCCGACGGTCAGTATACTGCACTCATGTACAAGATTAGACCACGTATATAAGACTTTTGGTTAATATAAACATTAAACGATCATGCATTTCCGAATCTGAACAATACTGATGAAAGGAGGCTTTATGCGGGCCGTTTTGGATTGGCTCTTAGAAACCCGACGCTCGGAAATGCGGCCTGAGGCTGTTCAAGCAGTTTCATGGGGCACAGCGGTTACTGATGGCCGAGTCCATAGTCAGAATACTCATTCATCGAAATACATAAGCTTATTATGATAGCAATGAAGGATGTCCAATCAGAGGGAACTATTATTGTGAGCGGAATGGATGCTTTTGAATTGCAATTTTAGGAAGGTATCCAAACGTCATTCGATGGCTAAGCTACGTTTCATGGGTCGTTTAACCTAGACATGTTTTTAGGAATAACATTTGGAGTGGTGTATCCGATGTGTGTACTGTAGTCCTGGGCCAAAATTGTGGGCAATTACTCATCAATTAGGTCATGCAATAGTACCTTGTTTCAGGAGTCTATTTATGACAAGCAAAACAGAATGGGTTGAGTGCAATTTCAACTAAAAATGATATAGGTTTTAACAAAATGTATGTGACCAAATGAATTATGGTGTCACAGAAAATATCATGCAGACACAACTAAGCCTTTGCGGACACAACAAAACCTTTGCGGACACAACTCAACGAATCGTCCTTGTTTGAAGAAGAGGATATTGTCGTTGCAGCAAACGAAAATGGACACTTTAGTTGACACAGAAATGAATATCAGAAATTTTAACAAAATTTATTTGATAAAAATAATTTGCTTGTCACAGCAAACCATTTTCCCTCATATGCTTACAAGGCTGCCACGGATAATCAGGAAATACGGTGGGTGGCGCCGAGCGACCGCTGACTGCTCTGGGCTCCTTATAATTCTGATTACACTGCCTCAGTTGTATATCAGGTTAACATTTTCTTTTGAGATATAAAGGGGAAGAAGCACGAATATTTGCTATCGCGGGTGCGCTTCACTTATGCTTGATGGGTGACGGTTTCATTAGATAGAATACGGTGCTAGTTGCTTTAACAGAAGTAAGTGCGGTGCCAGGGATTCTGGAGTTCCAGTATAACGTTAGTCGGCCATGAATATCATTGGGTTTCGCCATTTGCTGTTTATTTGTTTCATGGAAACCTTCCCTGAATGATGTGCATTATATTCCATGTTAAATAACTTTTTATCGTCGACATTTCAACACGAAGAAACACATAAGCCAAGAAAATTTACTAGATCGCCCGACGATTTCTTCAGGAAGTCCTAATAAAATCAATGTGAATAACATATAGAAGTTTTAGGGGTAACTGAAACGTAGCTTCTCTCTTCCTTACATAATTAATTTCCCCTTCTTCTGTATAAAAGATCCTCAGCGAGGATCAAGTGAATATTGCGAGCTCCTATTGTCTTCCTCAGTCCTTCGCGGCAGGATGTTTTCTGCTCTTTTCAGCACATCCTTTGATTCCTTTGCTCAGATTATGTGAGTTCAGTGCGGGGAAAAAAATTATTTAAAGACATTTCTTTGATCATTTCAGCTGGAGCTGCTGTCTTTGGCAGCAAACAACACGCGACATTAGGAACAAAAATAGCGACCGTTCTTCCGCTTATTAGTCGTTTGTGTGGAGCCAAGTGTTGAGAGGGATGGGACCGAAAAAAGTGGTCTAGGATTCCTATAAGAAGAAAGGTTAAGTTAAGATGATGATCATGATAAGGTTGATAATTATGGAATGCTTCTAGTCACAACTTGTCGCTGCAGCTGAGTTGTTCAAGAAAATATATTTTTTATGCAGAATATTTTGGCAGATGGCGTATAAAGGGTGTAAATGCTGTAATATAATACACTAAAATGTACATGACCCACTCTGTGCCAGTTTTTTTATCGCAAGGCACGTGTACGTGCATGTGATGATTATTTAACCGAAGTCGCTGCGAATATTTCTCTTTAGAATAGCGCGCAATTAAGCTTGCACAAAAAAATGAAATATATCGATGTGAAAATGCTTCGACGATCAAATGTTAATGAACTGCGCTTGGCTTCTGTTGATGAAAAGATTATGTCATGCGAGTAAAATGTATAGTACATATTACAAAATGAATAGTTTCATAAATTCGATAAAAAAGTTATCATAATTGGAATGCAATTGCGTTTAGTAAGCGGCGTTGCGACTGAAACGAATTGGATGGAATCAAAATATCTTTTATCCCTTTGGGTAGTATTTATTTATTTGTAACGAGAATAGAGTTGCTCTGATGACATTAAAATATGTTTGACTGTATTGAACATTCCAATTTCAACACTAGTGTCTTAGTAGACGGTTCCCACAAAAGCATTCCTATTCCAACACTAGTGTCTTAGTAGACAGTTCCCACATCAGCATTCCTATTCCAACACTAGTGTCTTAGTAGTCAGTTCCCACAGCAGCATTCCTGTTCCAACACTAGTGTCCTAGTAGACAGTTCCCACGACAGCATTCCTATTCCAACACTAGTGTCTTAGTAAACAGTTACCACAACATCATTCCTATTCCAGCACAAGTGTCTTAGTAGACAGTTCCCACAACAGCATTCCTATTCCAACACTAGTGTCTTAGTAGACAGTTCCCACAACAGCATTCCTATTCCAACACTAGTGTCTTAGTAAACAGATCCCACAACATCATTCCTATTCCAGCACAAGTGTCTTAGTAGACAGTTCCCACAACAGCATTCCTATTCCAGCACAAGTGTCTTAGTAGACAGTTTCCACAACAACATTCCTATTCCAACACTAGTGTCTTAGTAAATAGTTACCACAACATCATTCCTATTCCAGCACAAGTGTCTTAGTGGACAGTTCCCACAACAGCATTCCTATTCCAACACTAGTGTCTTAGTAGACAGTTCCCACAACAGCATTCCTATTCCAACACTAGTGTCTTAGTAGTCAGTTCCCACAACAGCATTCCTATTCCAACACTAGTGTCTTAGTAGACAGTTCCCACAGCAGCATTCCTGTTCCAACACTAGTGTCTTATTAAACAGTTACCACAACATCATTCCTATTCCAGCACAAGTGCCTTAGTAGACAGTTCTCATAACAACATTCCTATTCCAACATTGTGTCTTAGTAGACAGTTCCCACAGTAGCATTCCAATTCCAACACTAGTGTCTTAGTAGACAGTTTCGACAACATAATTCCTATTCCAACACTAGTGTCTTAGTAGACAGTTTCCACAACAGCATTCCTATTCCAGCACAAGTGTCTTAGTAGACAGTTCTCACAACATGATGTACATTATTTCGGAAAATACTATATGAATGGGAGAATTATTGCCTTCATTACATTGCTACCACCCGTGCTGAGAGAACACATGCCAATTATCCGGGAAATGTGTTACACTCTACAACATTTTTATAACCAATTCAGAGTCAGACCAAGCAGAACTGGTAGAACTGGCTACCAAATAGAGTAGCCAAGTGTCTCAATCTATCATATTGTTGTCAATAAACTCGAAGATGGTCACCACTGAAGCGTATTGTTGTCATTAAACGCGAAGATGGTCACCACTGAAGCTTATTGTTGTCATTAAACGCGAAGATGGTCACCACTGAAGCGTATTGTTGTAATTAAACGCGAAGATGGTCACCACTGAAGCGTATGTTGTCATTAAACGCGAAGATGGTAACCACTGAAGCGTATTGTCGTCATTAAACGCGAAGATGGTCACCACTGAAGCGTACTGTTGTCGTTCAACGCGAAGATGGTCACCACTGAAGCGCATTGTTGTCATTCAACGCGAGGATGGTCTTCACTGAAGCGTATTGTTGTCATTCAATGCGAGGATGGTCTCCACTGAAGCGTATTGTTGCCCACGTAAGAATATATTGAACACCTGATTTCTTACACTGTTTTTTGGCTCTGGTGCTATTCTACGATTTAATTATCTTTATCTGCGACCACCCAGGATACATGGACTAACGGGTGCACTCTATACCTGCGATCAACCAGGATACATGGACTAACGGGTGCACTCTATACCTGCGACCACCCAGAATCCATGGACTAACGGGTGCACTCTTTACCTGCGACCACCCAGGATACATGAATTTACGGGTGCACTCTATACCTGCGACCTCCCCGTATACATGTACTAACGGGTGCCCTCTATACCTGCGACCACCCAGGATACATGGACTAACGGGTGCACTCTAAACCTGCGATCACCATGGATACATGGATTAACGGGTGCACTCTATACCTGCAACCACCCAGGAAACATGGACTATCGGGTGCACTCTATACCGGCGACCACCCAGGATCCATGGACTAACGGGTGCACTCCATACCGGCGACCACCCAGGATACATGGACTAACGGGTGCACTCTATACCGGCGACCACCCAGGATATATGGACTAACGGGTGCACTCGATACCGGCCACCACCCAGGATACATGGACTAACGGGTGCACTCTATACCTGCGACCACCCAGAATACATGGGCTAACGGGTGCACTCTATACCTGCGACCACCCAGGATCCATGGAATAACGGGTGCACTCTGTATCTGCGACCACCCAGGATCCATGGACTAACGGGTGCACTCTATACCTGCGACCACCCAGGAGACATGGACTCACGGGTGCACTTTATACCTGCCACCACCCAGGATCCATGGAATATCGTGTGCACTCTATACCTGCGAGAACCCAGGATCCATGGACTAACGAGTGAACTCTATACAGGCGACCACCCGGGATACATGAACTAACGGGTGCAATTTACACCGGCGACCACCCAGGAAACATGGACTAACGGGTGCATTCTATACCGGCGACCACCCAGAATCCATGGACTATCGTGTGCACTCTATACCTGCGACCACCCAGGATCCATGGACTAACGGGTGCACTCTATACCGGCGACCACCTAGGATCCATGGACTAACGGGTGCACTCTAAACCTGCGACCACTTAGGATCAATGGACTATCGTGTGCACTATATACCTGCCACCACCGAGGATCCATGGACTAACGGGTGCACTCTATGCCTGCGACCACCCAGGATCCATGAACTAACGGGTGCACTCTATACCTGCGACCACCCAGGATCCATGGACTAACGGGTGCACTCTATACCTGCGACCACCCATGAAACATGGACTAACGTGTGCACTCTATACCTGCGACCACCCTGAATCCATGGACTAACGGGTGCACTCTATACCGGCGACCACCCAGGATACATGGACTATCGGGTGCACTCTATTCGGCGACCACCCAGGAAACATGGACTAACGGGTGCACTCTATACAGGCGACCGACCGGGATACATGGACTAACGGGTACAATTTATACCGGCGACCACCCAGGAGACATGGACTAACGGGTGCACTCTATACCTGCGACCACCCAGGATCCATGGACTAACGGGTGCACTCCTTACCTGCGAGCGACCACCCAGAATAGTAGTAGTAAGTGGTACGAGAATGACATTCTGGAGTCATTTTGATTGGCGCGGGGGGGGGGGGGTAGGACGCGATGCATGCAACCTTGACTCAACCGGTCCGTACGGGGGTTAGCGCAGAAACGAGGAGGCGGGTGGCGGAGGGTACCGGAACTGGTTTACCGCGGACAGCCGGAATTCTGGAAACGGGTTATATATTTACATAGGGTTATTAGCATTTCAATGCTTAGGTGATATTGCAACTTCCTTGATTTCATATTGCACGTTCACTGCTGTGTCCTCTGAATGTTTTTAGGGGATATTGACAAACATACATTTGTAGGATTTTTATTGATAATGATTTATATGTATTATTTTATATTAAAAAGCCTCACTTTCCAGACACCTTCATGATTAATTTTCAACCCCGATATCATTTTCTACGTTGCTCGCTGTTGATAAATTTTACATCTGGCATAGTTTCAATTAGTTTATTTTTATTTTTATCCGAGTGTATTGATCAGTGCCCTTAGCGCTCCGTTGTACTTATTACTGCAGTAACCCCCCTTCATTCATTTTTCTATGCTGTGAGATATCCGATGAAGGAAAGTAGGTACAATATTTACAGGATGACTGAATCATTCCTAGAGAAGAGCCACATGAGATTACAATTGATTTAATAGATTGTTGATTGCTGGGTTCGTAGCGGTGGGGGGATTGGGATATTTTTGTATTTTTTGTTCATTTATCACTATATATTCTTTAATAGGATTAGTATGGTAGCCATGTTTTATAGCTCAATTTGCAGCCTTAGAGTGCGATCGACCCTATATGGTACCAACCTGATATTGAATTTTTAGGCAGTGTTCTGTGTGTCTCATCTATTTATTTCATATGTATATAATATCTCCAGGTAATAGAATGGATTATTAGTATGATTATTGGAGATGGAATATGTATTGTGGGATGATGCTGTATCTTCGTTTCGAGATTTTTTCTACACCATATTACATTATCCAGTTTTGAAACAGTTATATCAGTGTTCCATTAACGCGGTTTCAATAGCGAAAATACCTGAACGATATGGATTTTACTGTAATTTGAAATATTATGTTATATAGACCTAGTAATGATCGATTGATTTATGTTGAATTTGTGTTGTTTTTGGAATTTCGATCAGTTAACTCTTACAGATTTTGGTATTTTAGGGTATTTTAGGCTTGCATCATCCATGTAGCAAGCTATTTCAGGCATAATTGCTAGGTTGTTGCATCATTGTGGTAGTTTTATATGTACATGTGACACATCTGTTACGATTAAACTGTGGTTACGTTAGTTAAAGAGTTGTTAATTCAACCCTGTTTTGGAAAGAAGTTGTGGCTAATTTCTTTAAATTTTTGTATGTACTATACCGTATTTTTCTTTAGGTTTCAGTTGTGTCGCTCGTGTGTTTTTGATATCTTATACACATTTCTTGTTTGTTTGGTTTAATGCTTCTTCATTCTCATTCATCACGGTTTTAATGTATGTTTTGGGTATGCTAGAGAATTAAGCTTGCTTGCTTTGTTATAACTCGTAAGATTTAGTGTAGGTCTTTCAGTTTTGTATGTTCTCTGTTGAATTTCCCATCTTCAATGCAATCTGTTGGTTATTTTTTCAATATCGGAATATATTACGTTTGTGTCTACATTATAGAACAATATTTCAGGTCTTATTTAGTTACATTTTGTTCATTTATAGTGATTTATATATCTTCTTTCATCCTGATACAATATTGGACGTGGTTATTATAGATATAGAACAGACGATTTGTTACAAATCTGGTCTTGCTGTTAGGGTATTGTATATTTATTGTACGACCATTCTTCAATATTTAGGAGTTAGACTGTCCCCTAGGCATAAGCTCATTCTGTTTATGCTCGTTTGTGTAAATGGACCGATTTATTAGGATGGATACCATAATGTAGTATAATTTTTATGTGAATTATAGCAGAGTAGAGAACCTTATTTAGCTATTTTATATATGTTCCTGATTTTTATGTTTTTTTTCCCACGAGAATCATAGGAATGTATGTTTAAGAGGGGTAACTCCGTACTGCATCTTTGTGGAATTTTCGTCATTGATCCCTAGCAAATGTGTAGTGAAACGTTTTAGATGACGATTTTCTGGATGGAGGGGTCCTTGTGTATAGGTGGTTTAACCTCTTTGGTTGTTATTTTGGAGTTCATCCATGTTCAACGTGAATTGTGTATGGCCTTATAGACATCGATTTTTAGTTTAATAGGTTTGTTAGTGAGTGTACCCACCAAGCTACTCATTACTGTAGTGTTTTACTCAAGTCACTAGAAAACAGGAGCCTAGCTTTTTTTTATGGCCACATACTCTCTGAGACTCATTCTTGACCACTGTACATGTTTCTAGATTTTGGTTATGTTCAGGATGTATCTTTGTTCGAGGCTGTTCAGAGATTATGGTTAAACAGATACGAGATACGTCTGTGGCATCGTATCATGACTGTGTGTTACCTCTAAATTTGTTATATATCAGGGGTAGCTTGATGAGATGTGACCTAGTAAAGCATTATAGAGTTCATTTTTATGACACAGGAGGCTTGGATTTGTACTGCCAGAGGCATAGCATCAGTTAGATCTAGGAATTTATTATAGATTTGAATGATATCGTAATAAAAATAACATTATTCTCGTGAACTCGGTGTTAAATGTCAGATATTTTTTGATATGTTAGTATACGATCTAAACCATGAACCAGATCACGTCGGATATTGTAGTAGGATTCATCATCTGGATGCGTTAGGATTCACCGTAAATAATAGTTAATCGTTGTTGCTTAGGGTAGAGTAGAAAATCTTATGTAGCTATTTCTTTAGATGTTGGTGTATATTTTTGATTTGATATCATAGGAATATATCAGTATTCGATATAAATTTGCCTATTTTCATGGGATTGAGGGTAAAAAATACGCTTATTTGGATGAAATGCTTCCAAAATTTGGTGTGTTTCCCCTCTCGACACTTCATTTGGGTCCGGTTCCATGTTGCCTTAGAGAACTAATCTACCGGATTTGTGTTGAGTGTTAGTGTTGAAGTTTCTTCAATAATTTAATGTACATCTCAATTATGTTTTTCAAATCGAAGGTCTTTACTTGATGCTTATTCCCGCCTGTCTTACTTATATAAATGTTTGAATGATGTTTGCAGTTTAGACACTCAAAAGTTTTTGAGTTATTCTCGCTTCGTTATGAGACTGCGTTCTATATCAGAAAATTTGACTTTTTCTACCATTTACCAGATCCACTTTAACATTTTTTCACTTTAGGTCTGTAATGATGGCCTTAAACCTAACCCAACCTCACCTAAAATTACCAAGGACTGTTTATTTTTCCCCGTTCATTGATTTAACCTTCATCCCTATCAAATCTATCCACTTGACTCTATAGTTTTACCAATCTTTAGCAGATGGTGTACCTACATATATATATTTTTTTCACTTTGCCTATTACAAGTCCAGTAATATCGACCAATTTCGAGTAATGTTGGATGATGCTCGTTTGTGGACTCCCGAATTCAAAACGTTTATGTAAGCTTACCCCATTCGTCAGTGAGTGTTACGAATGGTAAAGCGTTAGCATGCTTTTTGTATGGTTTCACTATTGGAATATGATTTTTTGCAATGATGGATGTGCTGCTCCTAACATTTTCATCTATTATAACGAATATTGAATAAATCCACTCTACCTTTTTTATCTACAGATCTGTGATGTAAGGTCCGCAGTCAACAAGTTCTAGGATGTAATCTATACCTAAGGTACATAATTAGTGAAATATATATCAATGAACGACATCATAGATCAAATATCAATGAATGCAAAATGAGTTATCATACACTGCCAAATACATTAATACTTAGGTGACCTAACCTAACAGTCATCCTAACCAATAGTTATGTAGTTTCATTCAAGTTTGATGCTTATGTATGATATTGATAGGTATGAAGCTCTCTAATAGAGCTAAATATTAATCAGATCAAAAGCAGTTGAATACATTTTCTCCAATTTTGATCCAGCAAAAAACCTTCTGCAGATGTTTAGATTCCAGAATTTATCGATAACTCTGTTACATATTCGAATGAGACTCAGCAGGTAGGATCCAAGAGAACTAATGCACTTCAATTTGTTTTATTTTTAATGTGGATCAGTTATACGCGATGTTAGGTTCGAAGATCTAGTCATTCTAACCAACTTAACCAATAATTATATATTTTCATTAACGTTTGATGGATATGTATGATATTTAGTCATTATTTTGTGCGATGTACGTATCGAATTCCTCCCACACGGCTCTATTTTTCGTAGTTTTTCTTCTAATGTCACACACCAGGTACACACATTCACGCTTTGTACGCATATTCAGGACCGGGCAAGGTATAATGACGTTGTATACAGGGATAGTTACCGATACAATGTAGACACACACACACACACACACACACACACATTTTGAATGCATATACAGGATCGGTTAACATCTGAGGCACTTTACCTCTGATATATGTTTTTTTTTCCATTAGAACAAAATCCCTTGTTATTGTTACAAGATATTTATTGTGGACCACCCTCACGTTATGATAGGTGAAAAGAACTAAGCATCTTAACGTATCCTATCCTTTTCTAACCAAGATTTTTATAGAATTGATTGAGTTTTCGTGCTTAAATTTGTTACTTTTTTTATCAATTTATGATATATTCATTTTCATCCTCTCCACTTGGCTCTACATTTTGATCTAGTCTATTCACACCCATCAAAATTTAACATAACCTAACTTTATGTATGGTGTTCTGTCATTGCTATATACATATGAAGCCCTCCAAACAACTCTAAATAACACTTTAACATATATGCTATTTATTTTGTTGTCACTCTCATCCCATATATGTTAGCAGAGAGGACCCATTTTAAATCTTAGATGGTTTGAATGTTATGGGTAATTTATATTATTTTTGAATTTGACACAATTCTACGTCACTTTAACATATTATTCACACCTACTGTATCATAACTTGACCTGACCTTACGTACGGTATTCAGTCATTGATATATACATATGAACCCCTCCAGACAACTCTAAACATCACTCTAACTTACATGTTATTTATTTCGTTGTCACTCTCGAGTCATATATGTTACCAGAGAATCCCTCCATTATCAAACTTGGATGGATTGAATGCTACAAGTATTTCAAATTTGTATTCAGTTTCATACAAACGGACACATTGTCTCACACCATGTTTTTCTTAATTTACTTCAATATCTCCGCTTAACTCTACAACCTTTGGCAACTTGCATCTCTGAATTTTCATTCTCTCTTTCCATTAATTTTCTTATCCTTAACGATGACATCATTCCAAGACCTGATCGGACGCTGATTTATATCATACCATTCTGCAACACATCTAGATCATTTACCTCAAGCTAGGTTTCCTGGTATCATTTCAAGCCTTGAAACATATTTTTTCTGCTGATTTCGAAGATTCGATGTTACCTCCGACTGTCACGATATTCACAATTCATTACTTAACCTCCGAGTTTAGGATAATATAAACATTTCATTGAGAACATACATAGTTTTTATTAGTATTTATTGGCATTATTTACAGACCTTGCTGCCATCATCAATATCATAAACCCGGTTTTTGATATTCAAACAGCATTGTTTGTCATCCATTCGTACTTTTCATCACTATATATCAGTATACTCTCAAAATCCATCTTATACTCCATCATATCTTTGATGCGGATTCCGAAGGCTTTTCCGTTCCGGTGTGTCAATAAATGTATTACTTCTTCTTCTTGAACTTAATTATTCAAATCTTTTCCAATTCAAAGTCATTCTGAGATTCATCATTGAGAAATTTTGCATACGTTCCACTTTCTCTTTTGTTCTTAGGTATAATCTGGTGTCCACTACCTCAGCTGTATTACAATCTTGATGAAGATTTTACCCTTGGATCAAATAAATTATCTAGTTATGATTCTCTTATCCCCTCCCCCTCCTAAACTTACTTACATACGAATGTAACACGTCCACATTAGTTTCCCAAAGCAGACTTTCTTTTTCCTGATAAACATTTATGAATGATATCTCCCACTCTTTTGGTCCATTCTGAGATATCTGTTACTTTTCCACACTAGTCAATATTTATTCGAACCGACTCATATCATCTTCGGAGATTTCTTCTTCCAGCACTTGTAAACAAAATTTTGAGGTATGAATGTTCATTTTCTGTTTATTCTATGACGAAACGTGTGTCTCCGCTTGTTCTCAACGTATCACTGACTCCATTTTGATTACCAGCTAGATATTATGAGTTGATTACATGTGGTTTTTCGCAAAACATTTGGCCTAACATTACTCACCTAGGTCATCAACTATGTATATGTATAGGGCTGGGTACGTATGTGAATGTGTATATTCAAGCGTATGTACGTGTTACATGAGTTAAAAATATATAAAGGAAATTTAATATTCAAAATTTCAATATAATTTTCAAATTTTCGAGGGATGACAGAGCCAAGTCGGCATATTGAAGTGCTAACTTGGCTATTCAAGTAAGGTGACATCCCTCGAAAATTTGAAAAATTTATTGAAATTTTGAATATTAAATTTATGTTATATATTTTTAACTCATGTAATACGTACATACGCTTGACTAGATATTTGAACCTAACATCGCGTATAACTGATCCACATTAAAAATGAAACAAGTTGAAGTGCTTTAGTTCTCTTGGATCCTACCTGCTGAGTCTCATTCGAATATGTAACAGAGTTATCGATAAATTTTGGAATCTAAACATCTGCAGAAGGTTTTTTGCTGGATCAAAATTGGAGAAAATGTATTCAACTGCTTTTGATATGATAAATATACAGCCCTAGTGGAGAGCTTCATACCTATCAATATCATACATAAGCATCAAACTTGAATGAAACTACATAACTATTGGTTAGGATGACTGTTAGGTTAGGTCGCCTAAGTATTAATGTATTTGGCAGTGTATGAAAACTCTTTTTGCATTCATTGATATTTGATCTATAATGTCGTTCATTGATATATATTTTGCTAATTATGTACCTTAGGTATAGATTACATGCTAGAACTTGTTGACTGCGGACCTTACATCACAGATCTGTAGAAAAAAAAGGTAAAGTGGATTTATTCAATATTCGTTACAATAGATGAAAATGTTAGGAGCAGCACATCCATCATTACAAAAAATCATAGTCCAATAGTGAAACCATACAAAAAACATGCTAACGCTATACCATTCGTAACACTCACTGACGAATGGGGTAAGCTTACATAAACGTTCTGAACTCGAAAGTCCACAAACGAGCAATCATCCAACATTACTCGAAACTGGTCGATATTACTGGACTTGTAATAGGCAAAGTGAAAAATATATATATATGTAGGTACACCATCTGCTAAAGATTGGTAAAACTATAGAGTCAAGTGGATAGATTTGATAGGGATGAAGGTTAAATCAATTTAGAAAAATACCTAACATTAGTATGGAACGGGGAAAAATAAACAGTCCTTGGTAATTTTAGGTTAGGTTGGGTTAGGTTTAAGGCCATCATTACAGACCTAAAGTGAAAAATGTTAAAGTGGATCTGGTGAATGGTCGATAAAGTCAACTATTCTGAATTAGAACGCAGTCTCATAACGAAGCTTGAATAACTCAAAAACTTTTAAGTGTCTAAACTGCAAACATCATACAAACATTTATATAAGTAAGACAGGCGGGAATAAGCATCAAGTAAAGACCTTCGATTGGAAAAACATAATTGAGATGTACATTAAATTATTGAAGAAACTTCAACACTAACACTCAACACAAAACCAGTAGATTAGTTCTCCAAGGCAACATGGAACCGGACCCACATGCAGTGTCGAGAGGGGAAACACACCAAATTTTTGAAGCATTACATCCAAATAAGCGTATTTTTTACCCAACATCCCATGGAAATATTCAAATTTATATCGAATACTGATATATTCGTATGATATCAAATCAAAAATTAACACCAACATCTAAAAAAATAGCTAAATAAGATTTTCTACTCTACCCTAAGCAACAACGATTAACTATTATATACGACTAATCCTCCCGCATCCAGATGATGAATCCTACTCCAATATCGTACGTGATCTGGTTCATGACTAAGATCATATACTAACGTATAAAAAAATATCTGACATTTAACACCGAGTTCACGGGAATAATGTTATTTTTATTACGATACTATTCAAATCTATAATAAATTCCTAGATCTAACTGATGCTCTGCCTCTGGGAGTACAAATCCAAGCCTACTGTGTCATAAAAATGAACTCTATAATGCTTTGCTAGGTCATATCTCATCAAGCTACCCCTGATATATAACAAATTTTGAGGTAACACACAGTCATGATACGATGCCACAGACGTATCTCGCATCTGTTAACCCATAATCTCTGAACAGACTCGAACAAAGATACATCCTGGACATAACCAAAATCTAGACACATGTACAGTGGTCAAGAATGAGTCTCAGAGAGTATGTGGCCATAAAAAAAAGCTAGGCACCTGTTTACTAGTGACTTGAGTAAAACACTGCAGTAATGAGTAGCTTGGCGGGTACCCTCACTAACAAACCTATTAAACTCAAATCGATGTCTATAAGGCCATACACAATTCACGTTGAACATGGATGAACTCCAAAATAACAACCAAAGAGGTTAAACCACCTTTACACAAGGACACCTCCATCCAGAAAATCGTCATCTAAAACGTTACACTACACATTTGCTAGGGATCAATGACGAAAATTCGACAAAGATGCAGTACGGAGTTACCCCTCTTAAACATTCATTCCTATGATTCTCGTGGAAAAAAACAAACATAAAAATCAGGAACATATATAAAATAGCTAAATAAGGTTCTCTACTCTGCTATAATTCACATAAAAATTATACTACATTATGGTATCCATCCTAATAAAGCGGCCCATTTACATAAACGAGCATAAACAGAATGAGCTTTTGCCTAGGGGACAGTCTAACTCCTCCTAAATATTGAAGAATGGTCGTACAATAAATATACAATACCCTAACAGCAAGACCAAATTTGTAACAAATTGTCTGTTCTATATCTATAATAACCACGTCAAATATTGTATCAGGATGAAAGAAGATATATAAATCACTATAAATGAACAAAATGTAACTAAATTAGACTTGAAATATTGTTCTATAAT
>SDVV010012039.1:0-15616 GCA_016164225.1 Gammarus roeselii
AATATTCCCGGTGATGTTGAATAAGTGATAACGCTATCACGGTAATGTCATCTGGCACCTGCAGACTATGATGAAAACAGAGATATTCTCGTGTAACACGTCGAGGGGTATTATATTATTTATACGGAAACGGTCTCAGCGGACAGAGCTTTTCCACTCAATGGGCTGCACTTTGATGAAATTCCATTCAGAAGCTCGACAGAATGAAATTCTCGTATTTTTTAGCAGGTAGTCTCGGCTAACGGGTGATGAAGTAATGTCTAAGTGATGCAGTAATGTACAAGAGCCGCTAAAATGTTCCAGTATTGTAGAGCCTTCTCAGTGACGCTCTAATGACTCACTGATTCTGTAACACTAAATTATGCGGTAATGTCCCAGTAATGCAGTGGTGTCCTCTTGATGCAGTAATGTCCCAGTAAAGCAGTGATGTCCCATTGATGTAGTAATGTCCCAGTGATGCAGTGATGTCACGTTGATGCAGTAATGTCTCAGTAATTCAGTGATGTCCCGTTGATGCGGTAATGTCCCAGTATTGCAGTTATGTCCCATTGATGCGGTAATGTCAAACAATGCAGTGATGTCCCGTTGATGCAGTAATGTCCCAGTAATGCAGTGATGTCCTGTTGATGCGGTTATGTCACATTAATGCAGTGATGTCCCACTGATGCAGTAATGTCCTAGTAATGCAGTGATGTCCCACTGATGCAGTAATGTCCCAGTGATGCAGTGATGTCCCGTTGATGCGGTAATGTCCCAGTATTGCAGTGATGTTCCATTGATGCAGTAATGTCCCAGTAATGCAGTGATGTCCCGTTGATCCGGTAATGTCCCAGTATTGCAGTGATGTCCCATTGATGCGGTTGTGTCCCAGTAATCCAGTGCTGTCTTCGTGATGCAGTAATGTCCCAGTAAAGCAGTGATGTCCCATTATGCAGAAATGTCCCAGTAATGCAGTGATGTGACGTTGATGTAGTAATGTCCCAGTAATACAGTGATGTCCCAATGATGCAGTAATGCCCCAGTAATGCAGTGATGTCCCGTTGATGCAGTAATGTCCCAGTAATGCAGCTATGTCCCGGTAATGCTGTGATGTCCCGTTGATGCAGAAATGTCCCAGTAATGCAGTGATGTCGCGTTGATGCAGTAATGTCCCAGTGATGCAGTGACGTCCCACTGATGCGGTAATGTCCCAGTAATGCAGTGATGTCCCATTGATGCAGAAATGTCCCAGTAATGCAGTGATGTCCCGTTGATGCAGAATTGTCCCAGTAATGCAGTGATGTCCCGTTAATGCAGTAATGTCCCAGTTATGCAGTGATGTCCCATTGATGCAGAAATGTCCCAGTAATGCAGTGATGTCCCATTGATGCAGTAATGTCCCAGTAATGCAGTGATGTCCCATTGATGCAGGAATGTCTCATTAATACACAGATCTCTCAATGGTACATTACTAACTGTAATGAAGTGTTCTTTGAGGTAATGAGGCAGTGACCGTCACATGCGGCCACCTCAGAGGATCAATTTGGTGCACACGTACACTGCCTCAGAGGTGTTTTTTGAGGTAATGAGGCAGTGATCGTCACATGCGGTCAGCTCGAAGGATCAATTTGGTGCACACGTACGCTGCCTCAGAGGTGTTATTTGAGGTAATGAGGCAGTGACCGTCACATGCGGCCAGCTCAAAGGATCAATTTGGTGTACACGTACGCTGCCTCAGAGGTGTTCTTTGAGGTAATGAGGCAGTGACCTTCACATGCGGCCAGCTCAAAGGATCAATTTGGTGCACACGTACGCCGTCTCAGAGGTGTTCCCAAATTTTACCTCACTATTGTAAGAAATAATGAGAGAAGCCTGCTTTTGTAGTGCACCGGAAGATGGTAATGCAAGACATGTTTTTTTTCTGGTTATCAAACAGTGTTTTGGTTATTCCAAAAAAATATTCTCCGACCTAGACAAGTTACCTCTATATAAAATGACCCAATGTTTCATTGTTTACTTGATTCAGAACCTCTTTGTTGTTGTGTGCTCCTGATGAAGATTTTGCTCGATGAAATATTATATTTATTCTCGCGACTGATTACTTAGAATCCGTCAATCCTGAGTTTCATGTTCCCAATGCAGTCCATTTACCGTCCATTGGAGTGTTTGGCGTTAAAATTTGGAACAGTCCCATGACTGAAAGTGTCCAGGAATATACACACACAAACACTTGCTGCTAACTACGGCGACCCGGAGCCCTCGTCAGGCGCCGCGTCTTATAACATTGCATAACATAAGACTTTGCATGACTAAGAGGACAACAGATAGACCGTTATGCTGTGATGCGCGGAATTGGAAGTCTGGATGGAAACTTGTCACCACTCAGACCTAACAAGGACCATTAACACCGTAGAGTGAATAGGGACACACAATTTCTCTTGAGACGATCACATCTCACAGAGACTGCGAGCGCCTCAAACGCGACATAAAACCCTTTTTTTCCGGGTATTAACCAACTTTCAAAGACTCAATTTGGTACAAAGGCTTTCATGATTCGGTAAAGAACAGCAGCCCGCAAGCTGTTCAATCCTTATTAACGACGTCGGAATACTCACTTATCACAAACGGAAGGAAATCAAGCAGTTCGCAAACTATAGAAATCGAGGGTATCGACGGGAAACGGTTTGTTGGGGATTGGAAGTGGAATGGAAGATTTTGAATATATGTAAGCTAACAATAAAATTGAATTACAGTACCTATATAATATCTGTGGTAGCAATCATTATACAATAAATAACACGAGTGATGAGGGAGGTTTTTGTTTATTTATAAATAACAGGCTGATTCATCAACCAAAACATGAACTCTTTTTCATCAGACAGGAACTGAAACTATTTGCGTCGACTTTTATTTTGATAATGAGGATAAAGAGTAAAATTGCTTTGCTATGGCGCTTCTAAAATATCGGTAGAAATTGTTTCGCTGAACTTAATCAAATTTTCAGTGGCACTGATGGATCTTTCATTGAAGTGTATATTATAGATGATATCAAAATAATTTTTACTTCAATATCGCTGAATAAATTCAGCTTTTTATTTTCATTGTTTTCAATTTCTGTGCCTATTAATTACTAAACCAACGTGTCCTACTGCTGGATCAGCGAACTGTACATGGATGAACTCCAAATTACAACCAAAGAGTGTGTGAAGCCTCTTCACCAGGACAATCCATCCAGTTAATCGTCCTCTGGAATGTTGAACTACGAACTTGCCAGGGTTCAATGACGAAATTGAACATGGATGAAGTACGGATTAACACCTCTTGAACAAACATTCCTATGATTATCGTGGAAGAAGTCATAGCGTTTGCGCTAAAATTATTTCCGCACACGCGCACTATCGCCACTTCACTTCACCTCACTGCCATGGCCGGAGACTGTCCTAACCGCTAAAAATCTTCATCACACGTGCTTTCGACCTAAACGATGTTTCAGCCCACGCACAATTTTTGCCACTTCAAAATCGGACACTGTCATATCTGCCACAGTCTTTACACCTAAACAGGCGTACCAACCTACTGGTTATCACTTTAATGAAACTTCAATAAAAAAACGCTAAAAACGGCATTACGTACCCTGGAAAAATACGTATGTTTGCCCCGCGGATTAGAAATACGTACTTTTGCCCCGCGGGTTAGAAACACGTACCTTAGGTTAGATTAGTTTGGGAAGGAAAATTTTCACTAAAGGGATAACGAGTAAAATAGTACGCCTTGTGGCTGATTCTGACGTGGGCTGAAACAGAGTTAAGGCAGAATATCACTGGCAGAAATGACTGTGACTAGTGTGACTGAGGAACGGTATGGATGTTCGCTGTTAAAAAATGGTACCGTAGGTAGGTATTCGGATCAATTTGTGGCTGATAAAGCAGTAGGCGGAGATGAAAGGGGCTGATCTGACGTTAGCCAGGGATAGCGACCCGCTCATCTCTAGTGGACCGCCGGTTCTGATTTCATGCAACAGTCATATTTGAGGTAAGCCTTATTTGAGGTGAGAATCAGGAATGACTGGCATTGAGAAATCAATAGTACATGAGGTGGAAAAATCACAAAATACATGGGATAGGGCAATCATGAAAACATTTTTTTTAGGGGCCTGAAGGACCCGAGGAAGATGCCTCCACCATTTATTTCCTTAGACCCCCAAAGAGTAGGGAGACCCCTGGCCCCAAAACTCGTCAAAAGTTGTGCCATCCAACCATAGTACTACCGCATCCAGCCCTGCTGGAGTAACGGCCCATCCCCTCTTCCTTAACAAAGATCCGATCTATAACTCCCCGAATTGATAGGCTTACAAGCTAATTGTGCACTCAAAGCATTGCCACGTCGCACAGCCAGTCCTAGCCTCTGCTTCAGCCAGAACGTTTCGCGAGGGTCCCCAGACAATGCCGGTCGTCTCGATAGCTAAGGGCTCAAAAAGGTAGCGGTCACGAAGAGATTGATACTTATTATTATTTTTGTTTGATGCCGCGTTGGCAGCCCTGCCAGCCTCTAAAGAAGTGTCAGGCAAGTGACTCGTCGCGAAAGTGCCCACGTAGGTGCAATCCAAGCAAAGGTTTTTCCATCTAAAGAAGGGGAAGACTGTAACGCATTCAGGTTGCTTACCATCACCTCGATCGTTGCCTGGCTCGCGGATCGTACCAAAGCCGACTTTGCGTGGCACTCGTTCAATTATGTCATTCAGGGCAAAATGTCTAGGATGACGACCTCCGCTGTAGAGGCACGAGAGCGCGTGAGTGCCGGACTCATCCATACGCTGACCGCAGCAGCAAAGCTGCGGGTAACACACCTGCGCACCAACTCAGAGCGCAAGAGCAATTCGAAGCGATTCAGGGTACAATAAAGTACCCAGATGGGCGGCAGGAATTACTTCCTGCCAAGAGCCACTATCGTGACAAGAAGCAGCCAGGAGACGAGCCTTACTTTTGGGATCTTGTGCCTCATGTAACAGATCTTCCAATGTTAACCATACTACTTCCCTGTCCCATGACTTCTGGATGGTGCATCAGGGTCCCTCTGGTGCGATCGCTTCATCACCATGCCCAGCTTTTCATGCCAGTACTGCTTCCGGAAAATCGTTAGTCTGCGCCAAAACTTTAACGTTTGACAGAATGGCTTCGACTAAGGGACCGACAGAGTGCAGAGATGTGATGAAGCTGGACAGGGCGATATCCTGCGCCATGCGAATGACTAAGCCCCCAGAACTAACTGGGAGAGTAGCTTGCTTCCACGAAAAAAATGAAAAATAAATGTTAGGAATCGTTGAGAAAGCTTTTCGGATGGATTCGTCGCAAATAGCGAGGTAATTAGCGTACAGGTATGCGGGGGAAACGCGCAACTGATATTGGAGTTTGGGACTGACGACGCAGTTTTTCAGTTGGGTAAGAACTTGGTGTGGCTCAATTACGCTCAGTCGAGAGGTCATCAATTTAAGGTCGTAAATTTTGCCTGCAGGCGCTTCTGGAATAGCTTGGACAGAGATGGGTGTGCCGAGAACAGTGCTACGTTCAGCAGACGCAATTTTGATGTCAGGGATTACCTCGCGGAAAACAATCTCTGTGATCTCCCTGGACGCCATGTCCAAACTGTTAACGTGGATCAACTCGCATTTTGGCGCGTTAACATTCAAGTCAATTTGGTTTAACTTTACTTGCAGGTCACGGAAGTCCGTTAAAACGATATCCGGCTTCTCTCCGAGCGTCCCGTCATCCAAGTACCAAACATTTAATTCTGAAACTGCACTTCGTGCAATTTGGTCGACACCGAAGGAAAAGAGAGCGGGCCCCTTGGGGTCTCCCTGTTGGATACCAGTTGCAGCGTAGAATGTTTCATCGCCCCAAAAAAAAAAATGATCCGAAAATGCGTTCCAAAGAAGTAGTTCCATACAGGGAGTGTGCTCACAGGAAGCTTCTCCAAATACAATTTAAGAACGACTCGATCTGGTGGGCCGTTAGCGATGTAACGGCACGTAGCATGCAGAGCCGCTTCGCAGCCTCCTTTGGTGGCAAACCCTAGTTGAACCGGACGGAATTGACTGCCCAAACGATTAGTGAACGGGGCACAACCAACCTTTGTGACTAATCACCGGAGGGTGTTGCCGACGGCAATAGGTCGGATACCGCTTTGTTTCTCAAAAAGGGCGCTGAGCGGGGAACCATAAAATAACTTTCTGGCAAAAGGAGGGATTTCAACCTGCAGTTTCATGTTGACAAATTCTGTGAGAATTGAGGCAAGACGGGCTCCGACACCGCCAGCATTTTTCTTCAGGAGTGACTCAAGGTGACCGGGTCTGAGGCTATCCGGACCGGCACCGGAACCACGTGGAAAAGTCTTCATAGCCTTCATGGCCTCGTCGACGGTTGCGATAACCGGAGATGCAAGGTCATCGTCGGGAGGTTCTCGAAGTGAGATATCTGCCGGGCTGTCCGGATGTTTATCGCGCAAATCTTGCAAAGTTTCTGGGCAGAATGGGGCTAGTGACTCGCTTGAAGAAGCTTCCCGAACGGCCCCTCGAAGGTCAAAATTGGCCAACTTTGCATTTACTGTTGCCTTCAATCTATCGTCTGAGTTTTGCCTGACAGTAGAAGTGGTGGTTTGATCGACCAGCTCCTAAGAGGGCAATACTGGCAAGTCCCTTCTGTCGGTGTATTCCCGCACTTGGAGACGAAGCCGTGAAGTTAGCGTGGGCTGCTTAGCGTCCGAAAAGTTAGTGTTGGGACACTGTAGACCCCAAAAGCTGAATGCCATGAGCCGGGGCCATGCGCGGGCATTTCGATCATGAATGCAGACACTTAAGAGTGAATCGAGTGCTTATGTCCCTAGAATGGTCACTCCTTTCGGGATCGACTTCATAACCTTGATGTAGCACTTACATTTGCTAATGTAGATGTCGAAGTCAACAGAACATTGCTCGCTTGATAATTCTGAAGGTTGGGTCGCCGGGGAGCCGCTACAGCGAGAGCAATGCCAGAATTCGGCGTGTCTGGCTTTAAGAGCATTCAATATTTGCGGCTGTTGGAACACGAAATTAGTTTTCTCTTTCTGATATTAGTGCTCGTGCATTCATGACGATAGTTTTTGTAATTATCTGGATCTATTTTGCTAGCTGGCACAATAAAGGAAGCGGTTAGCAAATCTATAGCACTGTCGGCTGGGGCGACATCCATAGCAACGATCCCTCCAGTGATCTCAACCGAGGCAATAGAGTCCTCTCCGACAGCGCCTGGTGGCGTGATGACATCTGCATCCCCCCGAAAGCGCACATGAGAGACTGAAGTTCCCCACAGGTAACCTCGTGACTCTCGTGACTCTCTCTCCCAAATTGTCGGTCATCGCGAGGGAGGCGACGTAATTTATCAGTGGAATTTACCATCTAGGAGAGACTGTCGGACTCATTAGGCCCAAGCAAAAACAACATATTCAATAAGAACGCTGTACTGAGACAGGTTGAAAAACTTGATTTCCTTAAAAATAATAACCTGCGGGCAGAAATGTACAGACTGTAATTCAATTATTTTCGAAAAAATACTACACAACAATTCCATGTTGAGCTAGGGAGTTTTATGAGATTATACTAACATTTGGCAGTGAGGGGAATGGAAATTAGTACTTGGATTTCAAAAACGTGATAAGTTATTGATCTAACAGTTACATTTAGCTGAACGACTTGCTCCTGGGTTTATCCTATAATCATTATCTTGCGCGCTGTAAATAAAAAAATAGGTTTTCCTAACCTGTGTCGTCATCGAGAATATTGTTATTTTTCGTTTCCATTTTTTTCGTTATTGGCAGCTACATTCTAAGACAGCTAAAATTTACAAGCAGGTGGCCACCAAAAGTAACCTAGAAGTTGCCGCGAAAAATTACAACCTTGGTATGACTGAAAGAGTAAATTAAAATATGACTTATACAAATTACACCAGAAAATAATCATGAGAACACAGGAATGAATGCTAATAAGCGCATAAATGTAATCTGCCAAGCCATGAATTGGAGTTTGTAGGAAGAATGAAGTAAACTGAATAATAACCTCCATAAATTGTCCTTAAAGAAAATGCCTTAGAAAATATTCGTGAGCGTAGGAATATAAGTCATTTAACAAAATTTGCCTCAGCAGATGGCCTCCAGAAATAACATACATTTAACCGGAAAAAATGGACGGCTTTGGATTGACGGGATATGGGTAACAGCTGAAAAAGGTAATCAAAATATGATCGACACAAATTACACAAAATTATCACGAGGGCTCACGATAAGTTCTAATAAGCGGATAAATAAAAATCTACAAAGACATGGATTGGAGTTAATAGGAAAATTGACCCAAAGAATAATCGTGAGCCTGCGAATATGAGTAAATAAACATATAGAGGTTAACTAAAAACATATATAAATGTAGCTAGTTGGCAGATAGAAGCAGGCTAAGAAAAATCAAATATAACACAACAAAAGACAAATACATCCTGAAATTGTCGTAAGAGCCCAATGAAGTGAACAACAATCACACTGTGAAATTGAATGATGAAATGAGTAACTTGCGGTGAAAATATACTTGGCACAGGGAAGAAATCACCAAAATATTGTAACTAACTGAAAGACGTGTAACATACTGAACTGAACAGCTAAAAGTAAATAAAAGTAAGTGAAGAATTTCAGCGATGGGAAAACTTTAATCTGTGGACCATCATTATGGCCCTAAACGGCAGCTGCAATGAACGTGTGCCCAACTGTTTGGCTGCCAGGATCCTGAAGCAGGTCGAAGCAGATGAACCACTCCTCTAGCAGGTCGAAGTAGATGATCCACGATTTTTTCCTTGCACTTCGAAGTCCTCATATGGGTGCATGCGGCCAGATTTCAAAGCTATGGGAGAAGGGGGTAGGCGGGTAGTGAGCTACGGGAGATGGGGTTGGGGGTAGAATTGGGCCGCTGCACACCGCACCCTGTGCCTGCGTAAGTTAACGCAGCCGAGCAGTCACGACCGGACAGGGAGGGATAGGTTAGGCTTCACAAGGAGCTGGTGGCGTACCTGTCCTCGCGACGCAAAGCGCCCTCTTGTAGGAGCATACGTTGAACTACGTCGAGGGAGGCTTAATGAACCAATCAAGTTTCTAGGTTAACGGAGTAGACAAAGAAGCCCGTGTTCAAAATCTATCATAAAAAAGTAATAGTTTTCCCACAGGGCCATAATGAAGCACAAACGCGAGAATGTCAATGGAATATCAACCGCCCCTCCCCCCCCTAAAAAAACATGGGGTTTTGAAAATTACGAATACATAGGATTGGGAAAACCGCCAATACATGGGACTAGGAAATCCTAAGAACATGGGTTGGAAAGTCAAAATGCGCTAGCATATTGTAAAGATGGTGCATAATATAGATAATAAAGGGTTGAATAGACAACATAAATTATACATAAAATATATACATACCACTGTATATACCAATTTCATTACGAAATGCGCGAAAATATTGTAAATATGGGTTTAAATGATTGTATGAATAGTGAAGTGTTGAATAGACGACATAAGTTACAAACAAAATTTATTCATAACACTGAATATATGCACTTCATGACCACTAGTAAATGATTAAATGATTGACAATCAGAATATTTCGATACTGGAGTACAAAAATCGAATGAATATACTTTTGTCATGGAAAAACAAATCAATATTAGCTTATGTGACAATGATTGTAACATCAAAAATGATACAGTAAATGGTCAAAATAATTCAATAAATTATATTCCCGTCGAGTTTGACTCTGCCAAAGCTGGGAGCAGCCAATCGTTCCTCTAATGACTGAACTCGTATTTTAATTAAACGTAAACGATTGAAACGTTGGAACGTAAAAAGAAAATAAAACGCAAGTTAACACCTGAGGTAATTGGCAGAAACAATTGTGATTAGTAGTAACATAGAAATCATATGTATCCTCAGAGTAAAATCGATTAGATGGTGACTCAGTATGAAGTGTTATTGTGGTGGTATTTGCGAACATGTTCAAGAACAGAATACATTTCTAGTTATTGGTATTATATATTTATTTTGTATATGTAGGCAAAGTTACGATTTTGAATTGATCAGGCAATAGATGTTCATTAATTCTATTCATGAAGGACTTCTCCAGTGATCGAATAAGCTCCACAAGCAGTTCCTGTTTCCTATGATCGACGTGCAAAATGTCATTAATTCTTGTGAATTGATTGATCTTTTTACCTCGAGAATATATGTGTCTTTGGCTCTCAGGTGAATGTTTTTCTTCAAGATGTTTATGAATTCTGGTCGACTCATGGATTGCTAGTTTGTTGACGATATTGAACTACTGCAATTTTTCGAGGAGAGGACTTACGTGGTCTCGTTTTCTGTGGTTACCATCTCATGTTATCCTTGCTGCCAATATTTATACAACGTTGCCCTGTCTCTCGTTGAGTGTTGATGCATTTCTCCTAAATTGAAAGAGAGTAGTTGATGTGAGAAAATACTAGAGCGTAGACAATCAGTAATCTTGATTTGGATTTTTTTTTGGCGGAGATTAGGAACAAAAGTGTTCAGTTCAACTTGAAACACAGAGTAGTTACGTTGTGTTTGAAAGAAATATCGGGATCAAACCATACTCCCAGACTCATAACTTTGTTGTCAACAAGTTTGTCAGATTTGCATATCCCGATTGAGAAATTCGTTGGAACTGCTCTCCTTTTCGAGTTCGAGTCGAACAAGATGCATTTTGTTTTCTCCGAGTTAAGCTTAAGTCATTTTTAACATTTCAAGATTTTAGATTACTTACGACGGTCTCAGCGTCGTCCTTCAGCGCATTCAGATCTGACGGTTTTCGGGAATGCAATATTTGAACATCATCGATGTACAATAAGATAATTGGCTATTATTATATAATAATGAATAGCATTTTTCGGTGAAGCTTATTTACGAACGTCCATTTACGACGCAATAGACGGCTATCAAACGATGGTAAATGAGTCTTTCAGTGTTTGTTGAACGAGGGATCGGGAGTCTGGTCATAAATTACGGTCAAAAGTGATTTTGGGAGACTGTGGAGCCGAACCCTGAGAGCGTTTGGAGGTCTAATTGGGAAATTAAAAAGGTAATGTGAGGGCAAATCATTAAGAGGAGACGACGATTGAGGTAAAAATAATACATTAAACAGAAGGTCATTTGGGAGAGATCTATCTAGTGTTGGTTTGATCTCATTATATTTATATGTGCGTTTGAGAGCAGCCCTGTTGCTTTCAAACGCACCCACTGAGCAAGTTTATGAAGTTTCTCGTAAGCTGCATCACAGCTAGGGAGAATCTGTTCTAGGCCATGTATCGCAATAACGAGGCAGCTGCTGCTGGTATTTGACGTCATCTCGAACGCACTTATAGTATCGTTGGTGAAGAGGAGAGATGGATACACCGAATACTTTATGTTGCGTTGCCTGGACTAACCACACAGCCCCTCTAACTAAGATGCCTTTCATTAACTGTTAAGTAAGTTATAGAGCAGCCGGAATAAACTAATACGCATTACATTAAATTAGAGTATGGAAGCAAAAACCGCGTGTAGGCTTATGTCGAGTTGTTCCCCTGAAAGAAGGGAGAGGGTTAGTCAGCGCAGCTGGATGAATTTCCGATCACTCATATGAAAACGAAGGGCATAAAGAGAAAATAGGAAACCCTCGAGCAATCACCACCAGAGCCGCTTCACTACAACCCGGGTATTCAGACCCGGAGAAGAACTGTCGAGTATGTGCAGTTATCAGAAGGGGCGAGTCGAGATTGGAAAAGAACAGTACTATTGGTCACGCGCTCCAAGGACAATCAGATGCTTTTCCTTGCGGGCGTGCCAATTGGCTGACGCCAGACGGTGAAGGTCTAAGGTCCAACAGTTTGGAATATTGTTTATTTTTCAAAAATCTAAAATTGTGAACATAACCATCTCCTTGGTTTCTGAGCAATGGTCCTCCCCAAATGTTGAGGAGGTCAAACTGTCACTTGTGGCTCTTCGAAGAGCTTGTGGCAGCTCTTTGAAGTTATAAATGAGAAGGGAATCAACTATGATAGAGCTGACAACGGCAGCTTGTTAGTTGAATAATAAAAAAAAAAAGATGAAGCCATCATGTCAGTAATCAGTGCTGGAAATATATTGTATTAAGATACTGTTTGTTTTACCGAGTCTAAATATATTCCCTAAAAAATACTAGACACGGAAAAATTAATCATGCAACATTATCGTTCAGCACTCTGTAATCAACACTCCCACAATTCAGAGTTACTTACAGCGTCAGTAAAGGTCGTGCCCGCATGTTCCGAAGAATTGGTTTGGAGGAAATCACCAAATCAGTCTAACGGCAGAATACATAAATATTGTTACAATCTGATGCAGTTTGATCACGCTTGTCTTCAAAACGACGAATTTACATAACAACGTCATCAGGGAATTGAAAAATCACCCCTCACTATTTTTTGAGATTGAAATACATGTGAGTTATTCGTACCTTAGGATTTAGTTTCCACCAACTCTTCCATCAGCCTGTGCCAAAGTTCAATGATCCAGACTGGGTTTGGATGGATTAGATTTCATTGTTGGCTTCTGCATCCGACTTGTTAACTACCGTGTATTATTGAGGAAAGTTGAAGAAGTTGGGAAAAAGTCATAACTGAAAACCATGAGTTTAGGAAGACTCAACGTGGCTGCTGAATGTAACCACATCAAGAGACGGTCGAATGCCAATTGCAAAGTCATTATAGAAATATTTTAAAATCAAAATTAGCTTCTATGTTAATACGGGAATTTTTAATCTTAAAACAAGTATTCTCTTATGAAATAAGATTGTCATTGTAGAACAATGCCATTTGTATAATAGATGTAGATACTCCGTTTTATAAAAAGAGACTGGACTCATTTTACGTTAACAGCTATTTGGAGCAAAAGTCATCTGGCTAGTTTACATCGGGTAAATATTATTTTATATCGGATAAATGTGCCGTACATGAAAAATAATCATCGCATTTGAAGTTTTGTTTATACATCCCAAGTGAAGGTTTAACGATTGTAAACACACATATTCGTTTGCTCCGTTCTTTCTGTCCGTACAAACATGCAAGTTCACATATACACTCTCACGTACAATCTCACTGCAAAAATATTTGAATGGAAATTTAAAAAGACCGTATTCCTAATTTTCATGGCAAATGTTTTACATAATTTATTCCTCCTATCTGTGTATCAAACAGTTTGTCACCCATCACGTTTTCCACCCGCTTTACTTATAAAAAGTTAATTAACTTTCACGAGTGAAAACCGTCAAAATTCAGAGTGAGGATTAATTCCCCTTCTATCTCAGCGGTAATTTGACGTTGTGTCGTCAGGCGAGACATTGGGTCTTCAGGCGAGACATTGGGGTCGTCAGGCGAGACATTGGTCGTCAGGCGAGACATCGGGGTCGTCAGGTGAGACATTGGGTCGTCAGGCGAGACATTGGGGTCGTCAGGCGAGACATTGGGTCGTCAGGCGAGACATCGTGTCGTCAGGCGAGAAGTCAAGTTATAGATAGACAGAAAGAACGAATCGGTGTATCTCTACATGTTTATCCTAATTAGCTAAGCGGCATGGTGGATGGTATCTTCCTAACCCCGTTCTACTAAGTTTGATGCAATTAACGGTGCCGCAAAATCCATCAATATTTGGAGCATTGAGAAATGGGTTGAATTATTTTGTTCGATAATTGATTTTGTTGTCACGCCGTTTTTTTCCATTTCACGGCACCTGCCATTTTCTTACAAAATTAGAGTTGCAATTGAATGACAGATTGTAATTTCATCACATTTTCGAATCATATACACTTCTGTACCAGAACAGTGTGGTATATGAAATATATTTGTTCCATCAATATAATGGTAGAAAGAGTGAACACTTAGAACGGGATTTGTATCTGTCCCTTGCTACCTTCAACGACTGTGGAGGATGATATCACAGGTCGGATGATAACTACAAGAAGCTCCAAAAGGCTTCTATGCAGTTATTTCTATGGAAATCTCTAATTCAGTGATTCACTCTTGAGTATTTGCCTTATAACTTTGATTGTGAGAATATTAACTGTACTATGAGAACAATCGTTCAAACTTCTAGCTACATTTATATTTGTATGAAACCTTATACAGTAATAAAATATTGAAGTAACTGTGAGTTAATGCTCGTCGCAATCATAATTAGTAAAGATGGAAACTACATAATATCAAATAACTATAACATGAACAATTATTGAACGTGCTCTCTCATGGACGTGTTCTCTCATGGACGTGTTCTCTCAAACAATGAACTCCATCAAGTGATACATGTTTATCTTCTGCCTTTTCTATTCTTCTGGTCGGAAACTTGAACACACTCCCTAATTTCAATGTTCCTCATTTTACAAATCCGAGAAAATTCTTTATTATAATAATGATGTGACATTGATACTATCTGGCGCTTTCATAGGGGACCAATTGTAACAAAAATAGACAGCACTACGTCTCACTGTGCCCGGGAATAATATTGCCGGAAGCAATTTGTTGATGCGGCTGAGTGGCATGGGAAGAATACATTTCGTGTCATAATATTATGCTCTCTGATTAGAAAAAAAAAATCGGTGGAGACATTCCTGCCTCCACATTCCATAAGGCGGGACAGTGTGTGATATGATATCTGGTGGCACACGCATTGATGGTTTCTACTACTTGTTGCAACTAAAATCTTTTATAATGAATCATAGAGAGAAATTTGCCTGGAGGCTGGTGTGTCGGTTGCGAAACAACCTTCATGGATCATTTAATACAAGTAGTTCAAACGTCGCTCACAGCCAATTAAAAATTTGGGTCTTACATGAAGCCAATTTCTGACGTCAATTATAGTGATATTGTGACGAGCCTTTCTGAAGCACTTTTGACGTGTCACTGCTTGCAGTAATTGATTTCTGAACGGTCTCTGTTTATGTCTGATTAGAAACCTCAAATTTTATGTTCTTCGATTTGCAATTAAGATTTGGGTGTGCACTTAAAATTTTGTTGTCTCACCGACAAAGTCGAGAAAGTTTTCCTCGTGGTATAATTAAACCGTAACGTTACCAACTCGATGCATAAATTATCTCGTAATGTGATGAAACAACTAGTTATAAACTAAACATAATGTATGAACTAGTGCAGGTACTCGATGCTTCACTGAGGGTTGAAAAATCATTCTAAAAAGCGATTAATACCTTATTTATGGATCTGTTCTATTCAATCCGTACCTCATATCTGAATTAGGCCATCACCGTGTCTCACTCTTGCTTCTCAATTTCCTCCCCTATCTTCGCTCCCCGTGAATCAACCAGTGACCTTTCATAGAATAGGGGAGGCATGAAACTCTCCAATTTAATCAATTTCCATGAGTGAACGCTCGCGCCTAACAAGAAGCAGCGTCAAATTTCCAGAAATGGTTACGGCTGTTGTTTGACTCCGCTTCCAGTATCAGATATTATCGCACGTGGGCAGTTTGGCCCACGAATTCCTGTGGTGTCAGTATTCATGCATGGTGATGCGATTTACTATAAGTGTGGCTCCTT
>SDVV010012040.1:0-15615 GCA_016164225.1 Gammarus roeselii
ATATACAGTGGGGGGGAAGTGGCGCATCCAGCAGGTAGATCCAAAGCTAGGATACCAACATGTAACAGTAAAAAACTTTTCCCAACTTAACAAACTCAAACAGAACATCACCCAGAAACTCCGCAAGCGACCCCTTGAATGCAGCCAGGGAATCTGACTCCATCACAAAACTTGGAAGGCTGTTCCACAACTGGACACATCGTGCTCCAAAGAATCTCCTCTTAATGTCGGTATTACAAGCCGGCATCAAAAGCTTATAGGGATGGCCTCGTGTTCTCGCATCTGGAGCTCTCCGAAAAATACCCCCGAGGTCGGCGCCATCATCCAACATGCAGATGATCTTCCAGTATTTAATAAGGTCCGCCCTGAGAGACCTTCCCCTTATAGAAAATAAGCCAAGTTGCTTCAGTCTGGAAAAGTAATCAAATCCAGCCAGACCATTCACACTTGTTGTCTATCTCCTCTGCACAGACTCGAACAACCTCAAATGAACAAGAAAACCCACATTCCACACCGACGAACAATAATCCATGAGAGGCCTGATGTGAATCACAAAGAGGGACACCATTGAGTGAGGACTACGGCAAACGGTAAAGCATCTCGTAGGAGATTCGATCTTCACCAGGAACAGAAGGGTTGGAGATGCGAATTGCACTGAGGATCTCTCGTACCGTAATAGGTTCATTGTAAGGTATAGGAGAATTTATGGAGAAATCTAGATCATTTTGTTCTGCAGTACGCTTTGTATTACGGAAGGCCGGGCTGTACCTAGAATCCGAGTTGACGGAGGAGTAGTGTGTTACAGAGTTCAGAGACTTCTTGCGGATTGGTGTTGGTCCTTCCCCCAACCATAGGGTAGGGGGTGAAGAAGAGAACAGTACTTTCCTGTCATTTTTCGAATGAGGGACCACACTTTAGCCATGGATGGGTGTGTTCACATAAATGGACGATACGCAGTTCTGCCATGATTCTCTTCGAGACAAAAACTATGTATTTCGTGGCCTTGCGGTTTCTCGCGTGTACGTGATTTTGTCTGCTACTGACCTGGTGCGCCAATATCGATTGAATGCACGCTTCCTTTGCCGTTTTGCCAATTCGCGAAGGTCGTTCCACCAGGGTGTCCTAATTTTGCGCGGTGTTGCCTTGGTCATAGGGCTGCTGCGGTCTGCAGCGTGAAGGAGGGTACTATTAAAGTTTTCCACCATCTCGTCACAGGATATGTCCTGAGGTGAAAGAGGTGTTGCTGTATAAGCGGTGAGCCATTGCCATTTGGCTTTACGCATGATTTATCGGCAAGCGAAAGAAGTATCTTCAGGATGGAGAGTTGTGATGGTGATGGGGAAGTGATTACTCCATAGGGCTCCTCCAACACTTGCAAGGTAAGGTCTGGGGAAAAGACGTATAAGTCAAAGGCCGATAGTGAGGCTGTCCGGGTATGAGGGTATGGAAGTGCGTCGGTTCTCCAGTATCAAGGAGCGCAGTATCAGAAGATAGAAAGAATGCTTCGGCGTCTTCCCCCCAGAGGGGGCGTTTAGCACTGAGATCACCAACAGGAAGGTTGGGCGCGGGAAGTTGACCAATCAGGTCGGTAAGTAGTGCGCATGAAAGTAGTTCATTGAGGGAAATATATAGGTTACAAATAGTAACAAGGCGTTTGAAGCCTCTGAGGGCTTGAGCTTGCTGAGCTGTTTGTAGATGGATTGGACTGCATGCGATTGCTTGATTGACTATTATTGACAATCCAGTGCCCGGTCGAGCATTGGCAGTGAGCGAGATGAAGTGGGCTTTATCCCCACTAGGAAAGGATGGTTTGTACAGCCCCAGGAGAGTTTCCTAGAGGCAAACTACCGTTGGATTATAGGTTTGAGTTAATTTCAATCGTTCAGCATAGTAAGCACAATATCCTCTAATGTTCCATTGAAGAATGAGGGTATCAGACATTATTATTTAGGTTAGAGAGAGTTATGGTTTAGGCTCGGGTTGATAAAGTCGCTCAATTTCACTCCTGTGGACCATGTCACACCCGGGCCTGTCGGCCGCGCTCGACGCGTTTTGCTGGAGCTTCTTTTGTGGCTATGAGTCAACGACGGGTCATTTCCGTTTGGATCATCATCGTCCAGGCCAAAGCTTGTGTGCTTAGTGCTGGTCAGCGGCAAGCGAGTTTCTCCAGTTTGTGACGATGATTGTGTGGGGTCATCACTCAATAGTGTGTTTGTCGCACTTCCCTTAGGATTATAATCCGGAGCGGCTAAGCGAGGTAGAGTCAGAGGGGGGTTAGGTGCCCTAATAACGGCACCACCCAGAGAAATTAGGGTTTGGAAGTAACCTGGCTGGCCTGCATGACTGCCAAAGGGAATCTGGGTTGGGCTTGAAGTACAGTGGGTTTGATCGTTGGTGACAGTCCACGGGCTTTCACCTTGTGTGGCTGTTGGGGAACGCGCTTAGGTGGCAGCGTTTCTTCATGTGGTGCTGCCTCCAACATAGGCAGGTCATTGTCCAGATTTAGGCCTGAGACTCCCATGCGCGTCGATCAGCAAGTGATGGACGGGGCGAGGTGGGAGAGAGGGAAGGTATCTCCGTTGGAATTTCCGAGTTAACAGATAGTGCGAAGGACTGTCATCATGGGCTTCCCCGATCTCGAGGAGGGGTAAGGGCATCATATTGAAGGTTAGGAGGAACCATGGTTATAGGTATCCCTGCTGTCACTGCAGCAAAGCTAGTAAGTGGGAGGATAAATTTAGCGGTTACTTGTCTTTTGGTTTTGGGGTAGGAAAGGCGTTCTCTAGCTTAAACACCGAGTATCTCCTTTTTGAGTCTGTAATAAAAGAAGTCGCGTGATGACGCAGAATGGACCTCTGATCAGTTTGCGCATTTAGCAGGTCGGTCAAAATTGTGGCCATGTGCGTCCTCACCGCAGCGGAAGCATGTACTTTTTATGTTCCTCAATCGGCAGGCATCACTTTCCAGACCAAACTTTTGGCAGTTGTAACACCGTCTGGGCTAAGGAATGCATTCTCGGACCGAGCACTGTGTTCAACCGATGTGAACATCGGGAGGTAGAGAGCAGAGTTTGAAGGTGAGAATGTAGACACCAGTGTTCTCTTCAATTTCGTTTCGCCGTCGCTTTACCCTGTATATTAAGGTGACTTGCTGATCCGCGAGTTCAGTAAGAATATCGTCATCGGAGTGGTTGGTTCTGTTTTTATAATATATGGTTCCCTGTATCGTGTTGAGAGTGGGGTGCTCATCAACTGTCACAGGCATATTATTCAGCATTTTCAGGCTTTGATGTTCTTGCTCTGCTCCTCGTCTCTCACTTCCACCAAAAGAGAGCCATTCTTTAGCTCTGTGATGCGCTTTGGATTGTGTTCGTCACTGCCCGCAATAGCGGGGAGTGACACACTAAAAATATTTACAATGCGGCCCTAACACCGCAACCAGCAGTGCCCCAGGGGACCGAAACCGGTCGTTGCGTGAGAGCCTTGGAGTGCATCCCACAATCTGTACATTTTTTTGCGAGCTGCCTACACACCGCAACCAATTGCAGCCCCAGAGACCGACACCAGTCGCGACGTGAGGGCATCGGTGTACGTCCCACAAAATGTACATTTTTTTTTACTAATTTTGGCCACCTGGATAGTTTACGAGAGTAAATCCAAGAAATACGGCACAAACATAAAGTAAAATAAGTAATAACATAAAAGGAAGCAAATAATATCAAAAATAGTGATAGATAAGGTGAAATTAGCTTATAGTAGAAATATGAAAGGGTAACGGAAAAGAAAGAGGAAGAAAATTATAATAATTATTATGGGGGAGATTTGCCAAGATAAATGGAGAGATACGTTCATGAAGTTTTAACAGAATAGGATAGGATAGAATAGGATAGGATAGGAGAGATAGTGAAGGGTGAAGAATAGATGGGTCTGAAAGGATATAAGGTGTTCACCCCCCTCGGTTGGGGCGTGACCCCGGTGTGACCCGTGAACCATTCGCTTTATGGGGGGTAGTCCGTTGTGAACTAGATCATTTTGATTTCAAGACAGAGCTGATTGCCATTCTGGTTTTCGATTTGCTATCTTAGCACAACATCATTAATTTCAACTTTCGTTATAAATGATTGTGTTCTCCCATAAAATGGGGTCAAATTGTTCTTTTTCACTTCTGAGTAAACCCACTCTCTCTCACAGGCTGATATGGTTGTGTCGCTGAGCTGGACGGGATTTAACGACTCCCGGGCTCTAATTCATCCCTGTACACAGGCTGTTAGGTAGGCTAGGGAATAGTGTGGCGAGAGGTCCAGCATGGTTGTCCCCCGCTGACTGGCATGCGGCGTAACAGGTAGAGAAATTTATCGTCCTACTGAGCTGGAGCTCAGACGATTCGGCTCTCGATCCGGGTAAGGATCAAAGATCATCCACAAGTAGATGTAGGAACATTAACCTGTCTGCCGACAAACCTCTGAGGATGATGAAACCCTTGGGCGGTTTCATCATCCTTAGAGGTTGGAGTTAAGTCCAGTTCCTCTAAGATGAAGGCAGTGTGTTAGAAGGTCACTTTGGACTGGCCCTTGAGAGTTTGTTGTACTCGAAATAAAGCCAACTAAGCTATAACACTGCTTCCATATCTCATTCTCACCTCTGCTCACAGTTTATTTCTAGATCGCAATTAGGAGTAGTCAGTATCATTCACGGTGCAGAAGAGTATTGGGAACAACATCAGGCAGGCCTTGGTAAGTCACCATCAACTGGTATATTATTTTCATATTTCACCTTTACAGCCCCCTCTAGCAGCCCTCACAAGCCAATGAGAAGCAACAGAGCTGGGGGAGGTCAGCACACTTACCATTCATTCACCTAGAATTGGCTCTACTTGCCCAGTTGTCCCATTGTGTCCCCTAAAACGGTTGGCTGAGAGTGGTGGGCTAGTAATCAAGATCCCGAAAAATCGTCACACGTCTACGCTCTAAAATGTCAACTGATTTTCTCTCAATGAGTTATGCTCGGTTGCCAAAATTGGCTGTACCATAGGGTTGTTTCGGTTGTTGCTCACACTTTCTGTGTCCCAGCAATTACCAACCTATTAGTCTCACCTCAGTTATTAGAAAATTGATGGAAAGTTTGACTACATATACAAATACAGAATTTGTAAGAAACAAACAAGTTGATAGGTGGTACTTAACATGACTTCAGACACAATCGTTCCTGTCCTACAAATCTGTTGATATTTTCATGAATATAATTGAAATTCCCGTGCAAAGTCTCCAATCGGTATCATATACCTCTACTTTCAAGGCCTACAATAAATTCTTTCACATATGTTTAGTTAGTAAATTGCACTGCATCAGTATTTGAGGCATTCTGAATAGCTGAATGACATGTTGGCTTGCGGACACAGTAGCAATTCATACTTGACAGACCTTCTTGCCCATGGGGTAATGTGACAAGTTGCGTGGCTTAAGGATCCAAGTTCAGTCCAGTAGTCTTAAAATAATCATGAACAATTCGACAAAACCTTGTTTCCAAACATGAGCAAGCTTGCAGACAAAACTTAGGAGGAAAAACAGTGCAAACTAAACTTGATTGGTTTGCACTGTTTTGATCTGCTCAGACTTGAAACAAAATATTCAGCAGATCCAGTCACACTTGAACAAAATTGTTGATTGGTCATAACATGACAAATGTAATTCAATGTCAATAAATATAAAGTTATGCACATAGGTCACCATAGCCAAGAGCATGAATATTCAATGTCTAGCAAGGAACAGACTCATGTCACCAATGAGAGATCTAGGTGTCATCATTAGTAACAATTTAAAATGCAGCAAGCAATGAAATGATGCTGCCAAAAAACACAATTAAATGCTAAAAATTATATCTTGCACAGTATCACACGAGAGCAGATATTCTCTTCCTAGGTTATACAATGAATTTCTGAGCCTGCATCTTGAGTTTTCTATTGAAATCTGGTCTTTTTATCATAGAAAATACATCATTAAAATAATGGAAGGTTTGATAAAGAGCTATCTATTTCAAACGGTTGAGTTAGCAATTACGCTAACTCAACCATTATTTGTTCGAGAAGTATTGCCTCAGAGGTGACATGATCATTAGTGTGGAATGTTATGAATGGTTACAAAAACTTCAACTGAGCAAGCCTTTTTCTCTAAATGGAAACACAGTGACCAGGAATAAAGGATACAAAATTGTTTGTAGGTGTTTCTCACTCAACGTCAGATGCAACTTCTTCCATATAGAGTTGTAAGGAATGGAACAAACATCAAGCAAATGTTGAAAGCAGCAATTAAATGCAAAACATTAAAGTGGTGGCTTTACAGATTATACCAGAATTGCTGCTAAATAGGTTCCAGCTGTAGCGCTCACCAGTATATTTCTAAAAAAATTGTGTCCAGCATCAACCATTGTACTGTCAAAATAGTGCCCAGCATTGGAACAAGCATAGTAAAAATTATGCCTGGCATTGGTATCTACTCGTTGGGAAATAGCGTCCAGCAATGACACCAATCAACATTGGTTCAAAGAGGAATGAAACGAAGACAACCTCAAATTGACATCCTCCTTCAGTAACTTCTCTTCAGATACTGATCTGAGTTGTTTTGAATATCATCTTTAAAAGTTATTTACTACAACCTATCACTTTCTTGACCATTCAATATAGAAATTATACTACACATGATGCTCTTTTAGATGTTAAACTTCAGAACAAATTGCCTTACTATCAAAAAGCAACCTAGTTTGGGCCAGAAGCCCTATTGTTATATACTTTTATTTACAGTTGTTAAAATATTTTAAAGGTGGAACAGGTTCAAATGATTACAAGTTGTTTTATAATATAATTGAGATAAGAACAAAGTAACAGGTCAACAAGATAATTCTCAAACGGGCATGATTAATGATTGTGATATTATTAGACACAAGGGAACAAAAGTGTCGAGTAGATAATCAAATTGAACGGAACAGTTGAGTAAAAAAAAAAAGGAAAAGGAAGAAAAGAAGGAAAACCCCACCCTGTAGGAGATACAAAAACAATCCATTTTAATACTGAGGAATTATTACTCGCATCTAAGTATGGAAGTACACTACTATTATCTAGCTAAGAATCACACAGTTAATAACAACCTATGGAACGCATATAAACGCTGAAGGAAATATTACACGCATCTACATATGATGCGTGAGGCCGCCATGGCAGAGTGGTTAGCGTATCCGACTGCAGTGTCAGCCTCTGGTGCTGCGTGTCGCGAGTTCGAGCCTCGGCAGGGACACGGCGGTCTTGTGGCGGGGAGATTGGGCTCCTCCCCCCTCTGTGTCTGCCTAACTTAGCCACCCCCCTAACTAGGGAGAAACGGCTGTATGTCTATACATATGTCTATACATACATATGAAAGTATAATACTAGCAAAGTATCACACACAGTGTTTGATTGCTGTTCTAATCAGGCTTACCTCCTCCCAAGCTGTTCAGTAACGAAGTGTGAGGTCCCATTCAATTTACCCCTCAACACCTAAGAAATATGGGGGGGCCTTGTTTTTATGTATATGAAACGATCCTCCAATAGGAGAACCACTCTACCATTTGGCCAATCTAAGGGGGCGTGTTATTTTAGATTCTCGACCCTCATTGGCAAACCAAATAAATTTAGGCTATTAACTAATATATAGGCTCCTCCACTACGTTCGATACTTTTTAGGGTTACCCTTGGCTATGAGAGTGAAACACGGCCCTTCTTTGTTATTGTATCCCGGCCACCAATTGATGACTCATTGATTTTAACAGGATGACCAAATTACTTACACTCGTCAATGTCTCCTGGTCATGTAATGCAATATGGGGACCAACTGTCGTTTGCTAAAAGAAACACTTTGGAGGGGAATAAGAAATATGCAAGGCAAGGGATTTCATCATGTAACTTAAGCTAGGGTTAAGAGGCCTACATAGCTTCTTGAGCAGTGTGAAAGATTCCAACTTTACGGTAATGTCTGGGTAGACATTGTGACATAAATCTGCTAGCGGAGGCTGATCATAACACTGTTGTTGTGTTCTTACCATTGTTAACACCCAAACTTCTGTCAAGGATCATCATTCAATGTTTCAAGAAGATTTATTAATACAATTTCATGCACACTACCATGTGGCTGGACATCTTACTTGCGGTCAACTGATTCTTGCCAGCCTGTAAAATGAACAACAATTGGGAATGCAATATTTCTAATAAAATTCAAAGGAAGATATTGTAAAATATGTACAGGGTATGTTTAGACAATACTATAAGCACGCTTTGTCTACATCAAAACAGTGTGAACCAAACTGCAAAGTTTGACAACTCAAGGTTGGATTATGGTAATCTGTCAAGTTCAATTGAGGGTATAGTACCTTGCACTCCCCTGCTGGTGAAGCCAATGGGCAAAACTCTTTCATGCAACATTTTTGTACACTTCTCTCTATGGAGTTTACTGGGCAGATTGGCAATAACTGGTTAGAACAGAACAGCAGGCAGATATTCATCTTGTATCATTTCCCTAGCACAACTACTTATCAGCAGACACTCATCCCATAACATTACAAGAGCACAACCACTCAACAGCAGACACTCATCTCGCAACATTTCACTAGCACAACCACTCAAACTTTCAGTTAGGATAGCCAGTTTCAAAGATGTTGTAGTGGGATTCCCCACGTTCTTATGCTTTTTCCCCAGGGGGATACAATTGTATCCAAGAAGATTGTGCTCCCTCTGGGACACCTGAGTACCCCCTCCAGTAACCCATAATTATAACAGTTACCAGGTTACTGAGGTCCCTCTTGGGGACTGTCCCTCCCTCTGCAATTGTCCAGTGGGTCAAACCACTGCAGCTTGCTGCTGGGAGTGGCAACGGGGGATGATCCTTGGGTGGGAGTTCGCCCACGCACTGATTTATATTTGAGTGCACTCCTATATGAGTCTTGTTGATTGTGATCTGTTGCATAAATTACTGTGGTACTTTTTATACTGTGGGTTGCTCAAGTGGGAGTTGGTTTGCATTGATTCTGAAGATTTACAGCGTTGATTATTTTAATCAAGATTTATTACCATTCAGAGGTGTTGTTTTTACTACAGAGGTTTTCAAGTTTAATTATTGTGATTATTTTTACCCCATGTTCTGGTGGGTTCTTGAATATGAAGATTTCAATACATCGGGGTATCATGGCAGATAATAATGAACCAGTCCGGTAAGTTGTTGCTCCTTGCTTAGTAACACTTTTTGCTGGTTCTTTGCTCTTTCCACTTTTATATCCCTTCTTATTACATATGTATGTGTGTATATTAGGTAGCACCTCAAGGCTTCTGGTAGTAGCCCTCCAGAGCCAGGGGAGTTCACATTAATATTGTTGATTCATTCTTATATCATTTACAGGTGCCTCAACCTACATATGCCTACCTGTTAGTCATGAAGTGTATTACCTTGTCCTGTTGTAAATAGTGGTGTAGTATGTGCTTGCCAGACTGTTGTAAATATTGTAATGGAAATTTAATGACGAAAAATTGGTTAAAATAAGCCGGCCAGTTGACCGCGGGCTCTAGCCACATCCGTGACTAAGAGTACCTAATTGGGAGGATAGGACAGCTATTAGGGGTATGAGGAGGCTGCCTCAACAGGCTGGTGAGCGCATCTGAAAAGGGTGCCAAGGAAGGACCCACACATACTTTCCCTGAAGAGCTCTTGTTGCCATCAATCTACTATGTAGCTACTGTATCTTCATTTGGTGTATGACAACTTGTCTCTCAGATCATTACAACCAACTGGTTACCAGGAACTTCAGCTCCATGATACAGCACAACTAACCTCCAACTGGTACTCAAGCTCCATGATGTGGCACTGCTGCAGGCCTGGCACCACCGCCCTTATTTTCATGGATACGTCTTCATAGTAGTCGCTGTCACCTGGCGCAATAGTCCCTCGTCGGACACGGCACACTTCATTGCGACTTGTTTGCTTTTTTCCTTCCGCGTGGTACTTGACCAACTAGCAGTACATGGAAAAAAGAAGCAAATTGTTAAACATCTGAACAAACAATCATGACTCTGCATTCGTGTGGCCTTTTTTTAATCCAAGGACTGCAACTTGCAAGATTAGATCAGATTCGAGTGACGAGGCTTTCTAGCGCGCTGGAGCCATTGTCCTTCTGGAGCTTAATGTCAAATTAGCAAACAGTGCTGCAACAAGTTAGTCTTTTTTTTTCTTCTTTTAATGTTCCAGTTAGGTTAACAGATGCTCAATGTCAAAGTACTTTACGCGGCAAACGTCTATGATATATAAGGGTGCTACAGGAGGTACAGGAACTACTAAGGTGCTGGGGCCACATGGTCCCAGCACTCCCTAGATGGCAGTAAGGAGGAATAACACACTGCCTACCCTGCTTCAGAGCCCCAAGGATCTGCAGTAGTCTTTAAGGTGCCAACACCTGCTTAGGGGGAAGATGAAGAAGAGATAGAAAACGGGGATCCCATGCATGAAATCTACACTAGGTGTAAGGAATTTCTTGTATGAGAACAGCAAGAATGGAAAGAAGAAGGAATAATTGTAGAAAAAGGTTGCATGAAAAAAAAGAGTGCAAATTGGCTGTTATTTGTCACCCAAAAGGAGAATAGTAAGAACCAGTATGTGTATGTTTGAGTGTGCGTGTCTGTGTGTGTGCGCATGTATGTGTGAATGTTAGTAAGCAACAACTATAAGGAGAGTTGTTAAGAAGGAGTCTGAGACAAGTTCAAGAAAATTTGAACTAGACATTAAGATGCAAATAAGATGCAATTGAAGTAAAAAAAAGTTAAGCAATTCAGGATGGGGAGAAAAGGAGAGATAGTGAAGAGTGAAGAAGAGGAGAGTCTGAAGGGAAATAAGAGTGTTCACCCCTCCCGGTTGGGCCGTGACTCCCTTCAGGCCGCGAACCTAACAAATGCCTGAGGTTAGGGGGGCGACTGCACTTGCAAGCCAGCCTTGGTAAAATAAAGCAAATTAAATAATAATACAACAATAATTTCTGTTCTAGGGTGAGCACATTTGGTCATTAATGCTTAATGCATCCATGAAATATATACCATCTGTATATATTCCTAAAAAAGTGTTCCTTGAAGCCCAACATTTCCAAAACAGGCTGCTCAATGACTACCTTAAATCAAAAAAAAAAAACACTAGCATGTAAATTCTTGAAAGGACAACAATATAAAGTGATGGGCATCACTAGTATTCAATTCAAAAACTTTTTGGTTTCCATGCAACAACTAAGGCCACTAGGTAATCATAACCATGAAGGCTTACTGTCATTGCATGCATACCAACACCAATGCAATTTGAATGATGGTGCCAGCTGTCGCTTATGTAGCTACCTATGTATGGCAAGGTAGGGTGTTACCAATTTAAAAAATGGTATCCAGCCAATCAGAAAGCCAATCCGACCTTTCTAAAACCATTATCTCACCTTTCACCTTGGTAGCCCCTACAAGGCAGTATTCCTTAGCACGCCAACAATCAAAATGAACAACACGGCACAAAAACTGCAGCAGGGCGCTGGTATGATTGCACTTAACAGGTCAAACAAAAAACACTGAAGAGAGCCAACAACTGCACACAACTGACAAAAACACAAACATAGCCACAAAATCAAGTCGATTATGTCTAGCAAAACTCCTCATTAAGGTTATTGAAAGGATTTATCTGGATTACAGAAATTGTTAAACCTGTATAGGTAAGATATCAAGGAGGGCACTAACGCCACCAATGAGAAGAATCGAGCATAAGACAGGGAAAGCAGAGAACAGTTTGAAAGAAAAACATACAGCACAGGACCTGAGAATGACCGGATAAATATGAGAACCATCATTTGTATTAGCAAGCACTCCTATACACCAGAGAAAGTATTATTTGTTGTCACTTATGGTGGGAGGAATGTAAATCAAAATGTCCCTTTTAACATCAGAAAAAATTATTTTTTGGTGTTAATCAAATAGCTACTCAAGCCATAAGTATCACTAAATTAAAATTAAACAAATAGCTATAGTAAACTGATTAAGAACTAAACTAAGCATGAGAGAGCTACCTAAGCCAAAAGTTTCACAAAATTTAAATTATACAACTAGCTAGCTAGAGTAAACTGATTGAGAACTAACGTATGCTACAGTGATGAAAAAAAACATATTGAGTTAAAAACGCATGCCATAGCTACCTGGAAAAGTATGACTTCCGAGTTCTCCACTGGCTTAGAGCCTTCATTGGAGACCTCTCCTCTGATCTTGAAATCCTCCCCCACCACAGCTCCTGACCGCATGGTCTGAAAGTTGAGGGTCACTGGGCCTTTCACACAGCAGCAGCAGCACGAGGTGTCTGATTTCAGTACACTCAGGGGGGCCTGGAGAAATATGAGTTGAAATAATAGTTCAGACTGAACATCCAATGCTTGCAAGTGTTGGAGGGACTACCAGGTTGGCCACTAACTATTGCATCCTAGCATGCCATGTATGAAACAAATTGGGCGCTGACTACATGTTTACATCCCATCACATTCTGTGCAAACTTGAGTGAATAAGCAGGCAGTAGTACTGTTGCTCAAATTATAGTTAGCTAGTAGCCTCATTTAGTGAAAGTTTTGAAGCAATATTGCAGCAAAGTGATCACTGGATAGATACAATGCCAAATAACCGTCAACACACACCCATCTTTTCTCATGCACTTCCACACATACTAAAACTAAGCCCTTTAGCACAGCACCAGAGGGTCTAGCTAGGAGCTTGCAACACACACTTTGGGTCAGGACTCAGAAGTACGGTCTAAGATCAGTGTCAGCAGCAGGGCTCAAGAGCTTTCACTGGTTTACTTTACCTGTGCTGTAGTTGCCATACCCACCTCCTATACATACACAATTAAATTTTGCTTTTGGGAGGTTTTACTCAACATTGCATTGACCAATTGATGTATGATTACCTGATGGCAGTAAATACATGCACTGACATTGAGAGCAAAGAGTGGTGTTAATAGATGCTTAGTATTTCATTTGTTTTGTGGGATGTTAGTCACTGGTTTGTAGTACAGTGCTTGCTAATGATGTACCAAAGGATCTTCATTGTTGGTATTAGCTTTTTTAGTAGTATCAGTATTGGTGGAATTTCTGCTGAAACCACTAATGCTTCTATACATCCAATTTTTACCTCTGGACACAAATTAATATCGATCAGGGTGATTTGAAAGATTGAATATTTTTAATGACTTGAAATCAAAAGTAATGTATCAATTTTTTTCTCATTTATATAAGCTTATTAGAGAGGAAGTAACTATTAAGATCTGTATTATGTAGTAATATAACAATGTCTTGGTATTGGCCAAGCATTGCCCTTTTAAGAGCATCTTCACCAGATTTAGATGGAGCACCGGTATTGACCAAAAATTTGAGCATCAGTACATCTCTGGTACCATCTGTACCTAAGGTTATGACAGTGCATCTTGAGAGATATTTAGTTGAGGCGGATGTTAGCTTAACCTGTTAGGTATGTTTGAGTATGTGAGTTGTGACTGCATCAGAGGGCATCTGCTAATGTAATGTGTTGCTTGTGCCAGACAGATACATTCATGCATTCCTTTGCCAACAGGGGGGTGTCAGTGTCCAATTCAGTGCCTGTTCATGTTTCACTTTAACCCAGTTTCCAGTCAGGTTGTTCATGGATGGATGCAAGATCCTTGGCGGGTTACTGACTATGTTTTGGCAGTAGTGAGTCCTGATGGCTTATATCATGAGCTACTGAAAAATTAGGCTGGTGTATTGTCACAGCTTTTGTTGATACTTTTTCAGAGGTCACCACTTCGTGACACCCTTCTAGACTTGATGCTAGAGTCAATTGAGATCATCATATTCATGGACAAGTCTAGATATGATCCATTGAACTACTGCCAGTTAGTCTGACCTCTGTGAGCTGTAAGAGTATGGAAAGGATTACTTTTTCAGGTCTGTAGGAATTTCTTGAGGGCAATGATATTTTTATTCCACAGTAGATTAGATTCCAGAGATATTGGTCTGCCAGGGAATAGCTTATCA
This sequence comes from Gammarus roeselii, assembly GCA_016164225.1. Taxonomy (NCBI): domain Eukaryota; kingdom Metazoa; phylum Arthropoda; class Malacostraca; order Amphipoda; family Gammaridae; genus Gammarus; species Gammarus roeselii. Next base: position 14,082 of record SDVV010012040.1, read on the forward strand.
TGGCTTCTTCAAATGATTCTGACTGGGTAAATTATTTGATTTGTTTTGGATGTTGTGCTGCTGATATTTTCTTTTCAAGGCATTCAATGTTTCCCATGAATGCCTGCAAAGATGAGATAAGCTGAAGAAAATTGGAGTTGGGGCAGATTGTCTTAGCTGGATCATGCAAATTATTGTTTTCTTCTAATCATACCAGGTCTGCTTTCCCCCCTCAATGTTTTTGTTCTCTTCTCCAAACTCAAGCAGCCTGCAGTTCCTACCATATCTGGTGAGGGAAGCAGGATGCATACTCAAACAGTGGGATATTCTTTGCAACATATATGGACAGCATGAACTCTGGAGACCGACAAACAGTTGATCGGAACAAACAGTTTGCCAACCCACCAGCCTTTGCTGTCACCACACATAATATGATTTTGGAATATATTTAGACTAGTAGCCACACCAACCCTGACACCATAATGTGCAGTGACAAACTTCAATGCTCTACCTTGCAGGAACTACTCATCAACCAAAACCAGAGCGTCAAAATATATGCAACCACTAGAAAAGCGCAACACAACAACTCGTCAGGATTCAATGCAAGATTCCAGGACCAAGCAACCTCGTCATCTGCATTTGGCCCACTATGGGGTGACTGGACACCCTGAATCACAGTTTCAGTGTAATTACGTGAGTACAGCTGGTAGTTAATGGCAAATGCCATGAACTTGCTCGAAAAATCACAGGAGGTCTCTTACCTTTGTCTCTCCTCAAGCAGCACCGCAAACCAGTGAAGAGCACCCAAGCCGGGAAGGCTAGCGCAGCCATGCGTGCCAGTTAAACATTGAGACCAGCTATGAAAACACAGGTTTAGGAACTGGAATTATTCTGCACCATCGGCTGTCACATGAACAAAGAATATGGATGACAGAAAAAAAGGGAAAAAACAGCGCACTGCACAGCTTCCATCAGAAAAGCACATGGAGACTCAACACACCTACACCACAACCCACACAGCCACCATTTCTTCAACCCACAACCCCATGAACAGGCAAAATTTGTAGGCATCACCGGCTATTATACAAACAAACAATATGAACGCTGGAAAAAAAAAGAACAACGTACCACACAACAGAGAAGTGCATGGAGATGCAACACACCCAGACAATTAATATTGACCAAGAACAGCAATCATCCAAGGACAGAGCCTTGAGGAACACCACCTGTTGCTTGCTTCAATCAGGATGATAAGAACACAGAGGAATGCTGAGAATTAGGCCTGTGAAATCTAACAAATCCCCAAGGATTCTAGTTTAGGCAGCAGCAGACCAGAGCGTTGACGAGTCACCAGGAGACTTGTCAGAGTCTGATACCAGTGATGGCGCGGCTTCTGAGTGCAGCGCATCTACGGAGAATACTTTAGATCTAGGTAGGGTACCCGGACGTCCATTATATCTGATAGGGGAGAATGCCAACCTCATGAAAGTGATAGTAGACATCGGCGACGCATCGGCAATAGGGATAGTAGACACCGGAGCAGCAACATCATTAA
>SDVV010012041.1:0-15614 GCA_016164225.1 Gammarus roeselii
CTCGCAGTACACCCCGTCCACTAACGAGCGGTTGGTGTATCCTCTCACTCGCAGTACACCCCGTCCACTAACGAGCGGTTGGTGTTTCCTCTCACTCGCAGTACACCCCGTCCACTAACGAGCGGTTGGTGTATCCTCTCACTCGCAGTACACCCCGTCCACTAACGAGCGGTTGGTGTATCCTCTCACTCGCAGTACACCCCGTCCACTAACGAGCGGTTGGTGTTTCCTCTCACTCGCAGTACACCCCGTCCACTAACGAGCGGTTGGTGTATCCTCTCACTCGCAGTACACCCCGTCCACTAACGAGCGGTTGGTGTATCCTCTCACTCGCAGTACACCCCGTCCACTAACGAGCGGTTGGTGTTTCCTCTCACTCGCAGTACACCCCGTCCACTAACGAGCGGTTGGTGTATCCTCTCACTCGCAGTACACCCCGTCCACTAACGAGCGGTTGGTGTATCCTCTCACTCGCAGTACACCCCGTCCACAAACGAGCGGTTGGTGTTTCCTCTCACTCGTAGTACACCCCGTCCACTAACGAGCGGTTGGTGTATCCTCTCACTCGCAGTAATCTTGCATTGTGAACGCTTAACAATAGGTACAATAGCGAAAGAAAATTCGTTTATGGTTAGTCTGTAGCCAAAATACAAACTAGATTTTTCCTACGTGGAATTTGATTTCATATTGAATTTTGTTTCGGGACTCTATCTGGTCCAAGCTTCTTGATGGATAATATCAATTATATTTCCGATGAGTTCAAATATCGAGCGAAAAATTATCAAAGAAGATTTCTCTTATTCTTAAATCAGAAACGAATTTTCTTTTGCTTGCCAGGTACTTTAACTGCAAGTCACAGCTTATGTTTTATAGATGTCCCAGTCAGTCTAATGGGCAGAGTTCTTAGTGTGCTGCCCTCTGGCCTGCTCCTGCCTCTCCTCTCGCTCATCCTCGACACAGTCGGCCGTAATAAACTATACCACCTACAAACTGGCAGGTTGTTGATAAACTAACTCCTCTCGGACTGTGCGTTAGGCTTGACCTTGTATCATCCTCCGGCCTGAATGTGCTGTGGCCAGCAAGTACTTTCGCCTCCCCCGCGAGGTTCCGAGGGGAAGAGCCCTTTCTAGTTCAGGATGCTTGGAGTTTTCACAACTCTGATGGTCCTTACCTGGGGTGCCTTTGTACAAGATGGCGGAACGAAAAAAATTGTAGCTTTTAGTAATGATGTATTGAGCTTGGATCACAGCTCTCGCTGAAATGACGGAGTGACGCATTGGCATTGGATCCATCGGCCTCAGCGTTTTCACTCAAGCAAGGCAATCAAAGTAGAAAGTAGAGCATTTGTAACAACGCCATATATTTAATGTCTTCCTGTATTCCAGATTTCTGAAGGTGAAGTTTATCCCATGTGCAGCTGAGGCGCCCAATCTCTGTTTTAACACCTACTCTGGTCTCTTGCAGGTGCTGTAGTGCAGCGTTACTCTGTGCCCGGGCACGAGTGCCCACAACCGGCCGCTTCCCTGGGCACTAGCTCCTCCACGGCGTCCAGCCACCGGGAACCCAGCAACTACCTTGCGGCAGAGAAGCATCCTTCATCCTACCTTGAAACACGCCTTGAGGCACGTAACTTTGAATCACTACCGACTTCTCACAACCGTTTCGCGTTTGCTGGCGGTGATGATGATCCTCTTGAGACCAGCAGGAACTCTGCTTTCTCAGACAACAATACCGAGGATTTGAAAGCGAGTCTTGCCAACAAACATGATGCTGCTAGCTTCAAGATATCATCAATTTTAAGCGACAACGCTGCAAGGGATTCCTCAAAATGTATTTATGGTAATAAGATCGATGTTTTCGCTTCCGATTTGATACCAGCTTCCGAGATTTCAGTACCATCGACTACTGAGTCTGTCTCTGACGGTGTCCGCTCTACACATTTTCAATCACCACCGCTTCTACACGCAAGCGACGCACTGTCGTCAATCTCGTTACTCCAAATTCCACTTCCCCATTTATCCAAAACACTGCAAACTCCTGAAAATATACCTACTTTTCAAAGACACCTATCCCTGTGCGGTGTCGATTCAGCCGGAGCTGCAACATCAACTTCCAAGTCGCGCAGTTTCTCTGTTGACTCAATATTTTTGTATCCCGACGAGAGGTGTTCTACGAGACCATTGCATTCCAGTTGTGTTGCACCAAACCTTGATAGGCCATCTACAGTTTTTGAAACCGACAAAGAAACATTTTTATCCGATAAAATATCCCCAATTCACGACGGAAGATCTGAAACCGCCTCTGTCGTGGGAGACATTGGTGTGGAGCCCTCTCATGAAGATGAGACTACTGATATCGTGAGCGGTGATGCGGAAGCTGATCCTCTGGCACTGCTGATTGGCGATCAATGCAGCCGAACCACTCCCCACGCTCTTAAAATATATGCTGATAATAAGCACAACACGCATAAACTGTCACAAGCCCAGAGGCGCGTGGAGTCTCTTCTGCAGGAAGTGAACCACGAGTTCAGCAAAGAGTTTGTTAGGTCCTCTAAGGAGAGTCTTCTGAATGGTTCTGATAGGAATCATGCGCCGAAACACACGTTGCTCGCCCGCAGTGATTTTGTCACGGAAAACTCAGAGAATAAGATTGAAATAGACGTTGTTTGTACAGTAGAGTCTGGCTCACATTCACTTATTCAGCCCAACTTACTTGAGGGAGCGATAGGACTCTGTTCCACAGCCAGTACGAAAAGAACCAGTTACGAACCCATCGTTTGTCACAAGGATTCAAGCTCTCGACGATTGGATTCGCGGGAAAACGCAGAACTTCACCAGGAACCTCCATCGGTCATCCAAGAGAATACTTTACATCTCACAGACAATCAAAGTTACCCTTTACCAAAGATAAGTACATCAGAGCTTGCAATCAATCCAAACATTGGTAGCACTTTCGTCAGTTCTAAAAGTTCTCCGAAAAGCCCTACCAAACCTCACAGTGGCATGAATGTTTGCGATGCCAATAATGATGCTCTGAAACACTATTTCAGTGCTATTGGGCTTGACCCTGCTGGCTTGAGTGCCCTACTGGAGAGCTCTGGTTGCTCGAACCACGAGCAGCTGCTCAGGTTATTGCTGGCCGGCTCAGGGCCAGCCACTGACGGCTGGGGGTCGGCCCTCAGTTACCACCAAGCCTCTCAGAACTACGGCACCCTGCCTTCACAAGTGAACTCTGCTCTAACGGCCCCGCCAACCTTGATACCCACCACCGTGCCGCTGTCTGGCGGGTACACTACAGGCCACGCGCCGCTCACACCGGTGTCGCCTCTGACAAGCATAGCGCCGTCATGCGTGGCGGTGCCTAGCTCCTCTCCTAAGGCTAACTCGTGTAAGAAGAGGGAAAGGGAATCTCTGCATGAAAAAGTTTCCTATCCAAAATATTATTCAGATCTGTTGCAATCGTACGATAAAGTAGAAATACCTTCAGGATCTCCACTCGAACACCTGCAACTGGCGTCTGAACGGGACAGGATCTACCTACAAGAGCAACAACACCTGCTACAGCTGCAGTTCCTACAGCAGCAGCAACAGTTCCTCAACAAGACTCCTACTCATAGGTCATCTAACACCCTCAAAGGTCTTACCGGATCTCCTTCAGTGCTTTTGTCGCCGCCTTCACCGCAGCCGTTGTTGCCATCATTATCCTCGCTGACTAAGGTGGAGCACAGTCCTAATGTCTCCACCACAGTCAACAGAGACAGTCCGCTCTCTTACCATCAAGACGGTGCTGCCTCGAAGGCACAACAGCAGGAGAAGCAGCTGCAGCAGAAGCACAAGCTCCAGAAAAAGACTCAGGACTGTACTCCAGGTCACATTGCAGGCGGCAAAGGCAGGCTCGGACAGCAGCAGCACCCTAAGAAACACCCAGAAGATCTGCCACAACAAAAGCTGTTTAAAAATTTCGACCACATTCAGAAACGCACAGAATCTCCGAACCCAAGTCACAGAGAAAAGAAGGGCCATCAGGAAAAAGCCAAAGATTCTCAATCGAGGAGTGGCAGCGCTTCTGCTGTCACACAGAAGAACCGCGACCACTACGACTACCAGCAGCACCTGCAAGTGCAGCAACTGTACCAACAGCTGGAGCTGCTGCAACGCCTTCACAAACCGCAAGGGAGCAAGACAAACCAACGCGTTGATTCGCCCTCACCAAGATGTGAGACTAACTATCATAGGTCCTCATCCTCTGGCAACACTCCGGCTGACGACTTCCTAGTCGCTACCACAATGGCTTCTCACCACCAACACCATCAACAACAACAGCAATTACAGCAGCAGCACCAGATAAACCTTCAACAAGAGCAGCAGCACCAAGCCTACCTGCAATGGGCAACAAGTCAGCTGGCTATGCCTCCTCTCTCACTGGCGGCGGCCACCTCAGTCACCCCCAGCATAAGCAGCAGCGGGCATGGCGGCATGATCAGCTCGGCTGGACAGATGGCGGGGCTCACCAAGAAGGAGATGGGAGGTTCCAGCGAAGGGAGGGTTCTCAAGAAGGAAAGGCATCCGTCAAGTCCTGGTGAGTAAGCTGAAGTTGGGGAGTTGGCTAACTCACTGTCCCATATCCCGTACCTTACAATCTATTCCTAGCTGAATTGCAGATCCTTCCGTTTATTGCTTCGAAAGCAATACTTAGCAGCATTTTTTAATGATCAAAAAAGGTGCGATTTCCAGCTGATGCCTTGCGGAAATTGGGACTTGACAGAAAAAGTATAAAACATCTTATCTTGCATGTTCTATATGATTATGCAAGTCATTTATTATAAAAGAATAGTATAATCAATGCTCAATCGTGCAGCTACTTAATGAGTTATTTTTTTTATTACTAAGGAAACATTGTGACTGCCTTATTACCTGTCAGGCCAGAATTACTACCTGAGTTACTACCGTGTGTTGACTGAATTGGTGTAAGGTATTCTGTGGGCTTTCAGTGGCACACTTCCGAGTGAAATTTTTACCATCGCCGAATCTTTTTTTGTCCCTTATGCACAATTACACCTCCGTTCTCCCATCCCATTATTTAAGGCATACTTAAGCTACTTGATCTCTTACCTTATGCAAGATATTCGACGTAAAGTGACTGTACCATATAATGTACACTCGCAGGAAATGAATCTTCGGTTGTAGACGATTAGAGTTTACGCGTATTCCTTCTTCTCTCGTGCACTTCAATGAACGTGATGCGATCGTATGATGCTTCACACGTCATCTGCCAGCGTAGGCTGCCACCCCGGCGCTGACGGCCTGTATCTGTTGCAGCAAGCGTCGTGTCGGCGGTACTGAGCCCACCAGCTTCCTCGTGCTCTACCGCAGCGCCTCGCACCTCCTCTAGCACCAGCGCCGCTCTTCCTCCCTGCACCTCCGTCAACTCCCATCACTCCCTGTCCTCTCCCCTCTCCCATTGGCCACTGCCGCCCACTCCATGCACGCCCACCATGCCCGTGGCTCCTACCCTCCCACACCCTCACACCCCGTACTGGCTCCCCCATCTGTCCCACGGCCCTCCGCTGACGCACTCCGCCGCACCCCCGCATCAGTTCGCCGCAGGTGCGTCCAGGCCAGCGGCGAGCAAACGCTGTAGCTGTCTAGATACATTCAGAGTATTTTCTTCTTAACTGCCTTGCAGACGTTGGGCGAAGTACTGGCTGAATATTTCTTAGATACTGTGTTGTCCAACACTTGTTGGACGGAGCCACCATCATTGGGTAGGGTATGCCAGCAATGGCTGAGACGGGAACAATCCTTTTCATCGTAACTTCATCAGTGCGCATTCGTATCAATGAGAATGAAAACCATGACTTGTTAGAAGCCTTTACGAGTCTAATTATCTTCAAACCCAATAATTTCCATTGTTCAAATCCAGTAGACTGTGGTCTTTCTATTAAGATCTTTTGATACGAAAATTTAAAAATAGAATTGTATCCATCAACTTTAGTGCACTACCTGCAGGCACTGATAGAATGAAGCTGATATTTAAATCTGTTTGCGAGTACTTGAAGTGAATTCTTTTAAGTTACATTACACACTCTTACCGTAAACAAGTGTTCTAAGTTCTAGGCATTTTCTATGCCAGCGCAGGTATATTGCATACGTTACAGCTAGCCCAGTCGCTAGGGCTTGCTCAAGAAACGCTACTGCTCACTCGCTATAAGTCTAACGTTCACAGGGGAGGCTTTTTGGTTACTTCTAGTGTGAAGTTCGCTGAAGTCAACTAATTAATTAAAGCGTGATAAAGAGTAAATGATGCAACTGGTCATGGCATTGCTAGAACTCCTGACAGGACAGGTGTGTTACGAGATGAAGATGTGATATTCACTGTTTCATGTATGGAAATTAACTTATCTGAAAGGCATATTTGAAGTCATAATTGAAACTGCCCACTCTACCTCTGTGCGGTCTGGAGATGATGTGATGTGTCGATTCATGAGGCCAACGCCGTCGCATTCTTTGCTTATCAAATGACGAGTCAACTACTCTGTTTTTTACCCTTCCCGCGGTGCGTCATGCCTTGTTCAGACGTTTTATTAGCTCTTGGCTTCTAGAGGCAGTACAGCAGTATGTGCTAAAATCGTTCATCCCAAATGACAGATTTCCCCAGGTGTTAGTTTCGTCACTCCTATGGGAATAAACACGTGACCCTTGTCGCTAGCTCCATGATATGTTGGCATCTGCTCATGAAACAACGCTCACTATCTGAAGTTAACAGATACAGTCGCAAGGCCGAATCCACCAGAAGGAGGGTGGCCGACGGCTAGATGCCCCTCACACTCCTTTCATGCTCTCACACACATACCAAAAAATTGTTATTTCGCTCTAAAGGCTTCGGTCAGGACTCCGCAACACCCTTCGGGTCAGGAGTTAGGTCCTAGATCAGTGTTAACAGAAAGGCCCAATAATTTTCACTGGCTTACGCCTGCTACATCATAACTGCCGTGCTCTCCCACACTTGCATCCATTCCGTTTCACAACGAGGCGCCATGGACGGGACGCTCATCAAGGCCTCGTTAAAACTGGTTAATTCACAACCATTTCCCACGTACGCCTAACCATTGCACGCTCTCTTGTTACTTGCACAATAATTTCTCTCCTCCCTCAAATCACTTTCACGCCATCCATCCACACAAAACTCGGTTTCGCTCTAGGCCTACGTCCACTCACCTCCGCTTTCATCACCCTTTTCACTAATCTCCCACCCTCCATCTTCACCATTGTCCGAACCCTTTAAAACACGTGAGTCTGCTCTGTCGTCTAACTTCCTCATCATCCTTGTTCTAATTCTAGCAACGTCTTTATTGATCCTATCCTTCAGCATCACTCCGGATACACCTTCCAAGCCTTTCATTTGAAAACATTCAACCTTCTCTCCTCCGCTCTCGTTCTCCACGTCCCAGTCCCGTAGCGCATACTAGGATAACACCCGCCTCAAGTCCCCCTCTCTGCTTCCATACCCAATATCCTACGCTCATTACACTCTCTCTGCTTCCATACCCAATGCTCTACGCTCATTACACTCTCTCTGCTTCCATACCCAATATCCTACGCTCATTACACTCTCTCTGCGCTTCCATACCCAATGCCCTACGCTCATTACACTCTCTCTGCTTCCATACCCAATATCCTACGCTCATTACACTCTTTCTGCTTCCATACCCAATATCCTACGCTCATTACACTCTCTCTGCTTCCATACCCAATATCCTACGCTCATTACACTCTCTCTGCTTCCATACCCAATGCCCTATGCTCATTACACTCTCTCTGCTTCCATGCCCAATGTCCTACACTCATTACACTCTCTCTGCTTCCATGCCCAATGTCCTACACTCATTACACTCTCTCTGCTTCCATACCCAATGTCCTACGCTCATTACACTCTCTCTGTTTCCATACCCAATGCCCTACGCTCATTACACTCTCTCTGCTTCCATACCCAATGTCCTACGCTCATTACACTCTATGCTTCCATACCCAATGCCCTACGCTCATTACACTCTCTCTGCTTCCATACCCAATGTCCTACGCTCATTCCACTCTCTGATTCTATACCCAATGTCCTACGCTCATAACACTTTCTCTGCTTCCATACCCAATGATACCCAAAGCCCTACGCTCATTACATTCTCTCTGCTTCCATGCCCAATGACCTACGCTCATTACACTCTCTCTGCTTCCATACTCAATGTCCTACGCTCATTACACTCTCTGCTTCCATTCCCAATATCCTACGCTCATTACACTCTGCTTCCATTCCCAATATCCTACTCTCATTACACTCTCTCTGCTTCCATACCCAATGTCCTACACTCAGTACACTCTCTCTGCTTCCATACCCAATGCCCTACGCTCATTACACTCTCTCTGCTTCCATACCCAATGTCCTACACTCATTACACTCTCTCTGCTTCCATACCCAGTGTCCTACGCTCATTACACTCTGCTTCCATACCCAATGTCCTACACTCATTAAACTCTTCAGGGCCTCTAAAACTTTACACCCTTACCTCATTTTAGGTTTCATCTCAGTTTTCACTAGTCCAGTCTTCTCAACATGAGAGCCCAGGTACTTAAACACTAACCTCCTCCAATAACTCTTCATTAGGCGGACACTGATTCTGCTTGCATCGGCATTCGTCAAACTTCTAACTTTACGTTTTACCACATTAACTTGCAACTTCCTCGTCTCACACACTCTACGCCAAACACCGATACTGGCCAAAGCAACTTTTCCGAATCTGCCACCAGTGCCGTATCGTCCGCAACAGCAACTGACTCAATTGCTAACTTCGACCATTTGTTCCTAACAACTCAAACCTCAACCCAATACACTTGCAATCACCTACTCGACAAGCACAAATGACTTTCAAAATTTAAGTCCCCTTTTAAATGGGTCATACTTAAAAACGTAAGTTGAAGGCATGAACCAAAGGGTAGTTATCTTGTGGCAGGAGCGTCATCGGTGACACACACCCAATATATTTTTGGCAAAAATTAATAGGAACTACATAAACTTATAAACGACCTAAAAAAAACTCCCTATCTGTTGACTAGGTAAATAAAGTAAAAGCGGAGGACCATAACACATCCCCTTCTTATGAGATGAAAGCGTCCTTGCTTCCTATTTCTGCAGCGATCCCGGGACTGCGATATCCTTGTATTTGTTCACCACGTAATAATCGTATTCTATCGCTGTCAGAAAATGAGAAGCGGGTGTGGTTCTGGCTGTGGATGTTCCCTATAATTGGAGGAGGCATGTCTGCGACATTTTACTTGACCAGCAGGGACTGGTTGTGACACATAATTGTTGACTTACATGCCATCAGGCGTGAACTGCTTTGGAATTGATGATTGGGTATGTTCTTATTATAATGACATGAGAAAACAATTTCTACTGTTGGGCTGCTTGCAACATAAAAATGTGTGTCGTGCAATTACTCTGAGGAAAGTTTGAGAAAAAAATTGCCGCAAATGTTTTCACAGCATGCTTGACTAATTAAATCATAAACTTGAAGGCTATAACTGTTTCATTTCATTTCTGGCTGCCGATTATAAATAACTAATTTTCAAATCTTCATTATGTTTACGAGTTAATTATTTTAAAGACATCCAATACAAGAAATTGTCACAATAAAAAGTGCATTTATTGTTAACTCTTGAAGTAAACTGAGTATCTGTGTACTCTTTGTCCCGGTGCACTTATTCCCTGCTTTGTCGCCGTCAGGTCTTGGCAGCGTAGAGCAGAGTGCTGGGAGCGGCGCGTCGCCAGGTGCTGGCATCGGTTATCAGTTTATGACGGACCCCATCACCAGGCAGCTCATCCTGGTACACCACGCCGCCATACAAGGTGAGTGCTGCACCACACAGTCCAGTCCATAACGGACCCCATCACCAGGCAGCTAATCTTGGTGCATCACGCCGCCATACAAGGTGAGTGCTGCACCACGCAATCCAGTTCATGACGGACATCATCATCAGGCAGCTCATCCTGGTGCACCACGCCGCCATACAAGGTGATTGCTGCACCACGCAATCCAGTTCATGACGGACATCATCACCAGGCAGCTCATCCTGGTGCACCACGCCGCCATACAAGGTGAGTGCTGCACCATGCAATCCAGTTCATGACGGACATCATCACCAGGCAGCTCATCCTGATGTTCACGCCGCTATTCAAGGTGAGTGCTGCACCACGCAACCCAGTTCATGACGGACATCATCACCAAGCAGCTCATCCTAGTGTTCCACGCTGCCATACAAGGTGAGTGCTGCACCACGCAACCCAGTTCATGACGGGCATCATCACCAGGCAGCTCATCCTGGTGTTTCACGCTGCCATACAAGGTGAGTGCTGCACTAAGCAACCCAGTTCATGACGGGCATCATCACCAGGCTGCTCATCCTGGTGTTTCACGCCGCCATACAAGGTGAGTGCTGCACCACGCAACCCAGTTCGTGATGGACATCATCACCAGGCAGCTCATCCTGGTGTTCCACGCGGCCATACAAGGTGAGTGCTGCACCACGCAACCGTTCCTGGAGTAAAGCTTGCTATTCTACTTGCAACCTGATTTATTGTCTGGCTAATGGTATCTACTGAACTTACTTGCTGTGCTTTTGACTGACCAATGTGTGAGCTACGATTGTCGTGCACACAAAGTACAATAATTTTGCGAAGATTTATTCTCAATCAAGCGCATACATCTTACCAAACAATCCGTCAATTTCTACTTTTCTGTTACTTTTTAATAATTATTTGATACGTATGCAATTATGCGAGTAATTTTAATGGTAAGTGTGCTCATTGTTTGTAAAGCACATAACTTGGCTACCTACTATATATTCTTGTTTTTGCAGACGTGAGCAGCAATCTAATGTGGGGCTACGGAGGCGTCACTCCGTTATTGCCACAGCAAATGCTGCTCACTGATCCCCACTTCGCCCGCGCCCTCCATCCAGCCCTTCTCCACACCCCTACGCTGCATCCGACGCTCCACTCAACGCCTCCCACGCTCCATCAGACTTCCTCCACGTACCACCAGGTGGCCCCTTGCTCCCTCAACCTCCAAGCCTCAGGAGGCGTTAAGGCAGAACCCCCCAAGAACTCTCCCAAAGCCGTGGAGGACGACCCCAAGATGCGCGTGTACATCTCCCCGACGGCGACTGCCAATATCGCATTGCCAGCATCCGCCCTTAGCACCAACCTACAGACGGCCCTCCCCTCGGGCCTCAGCTCCTCCCTTGGCTCTAGCATGCAATCTACTCTCCCTTCCGTCCTCACCCCCTCACTGTCCTCTGTTCTCCCTCCTGGACTGACACCAAGCATAGCCTCCGCCATGCAACCTTCGCTGTCGCAAAGTTTAACCCCAACTCTTCCTCACTACCTTTACCCTCCGTCATCCCTGCCACTCTTCTGTCCCAAGCCACCGCTCTTCAACATTTCGGCTTTTGTTCAAACTCCCACATCGCCCATCATATCTGTTATTGCGACATCCACCACGACCACCTCCACCAACACGAATACCAACATGGCCGTCGCTGCCCTCATGATGTCGCCCGCAAAATCGATTGACTCCGCACGAGCCACCGTACATGATACTATTTCCATCTCAACGCCTCCAATGGCGGTGCTGTCTCCTCATATTCCAAAGTCACCGTTTTCTAAACCAGAGTCCTCGCGGCCTTCTTCGGCCACAAGCGTGAGGATCGCCACCCCAACTCTAATTCAGCAGCCCAAACATAGCCCTTTGTTTGTGTCACAGTCCTCATCGAGTCCACAAACCCCAACTCTAATTCAGCAGCCCAAACATAGCCCTTTGTTTGTGTCACAGTCCTCATCGAGTCCACAAAGCTCGCTTCCAAAGATTAAAGTAAGAGACTTGCAGAAAAATTCACATGACAAGATCCCATCGTGCCTGGGCACTATGAAGACTAAAACTGAGGAAATGATTGCAAGTCCTCGACTTTCTATCAAGAAGGAAATCAAGCAGGAATTCCTTCCTCATCTTGCTTCATTGGAAAGAGAGGAAGCCAAGTGTGTTGATTTGTCAATGACTAGCAGCCAAAAAGTTAAAACTAGAGATACAAAAAGTATTAAACAAGAATCCGGTGTACCTGATAGTGCTAAGAATGTGTTGAATCAAAGGAGCCTAGCATTAAGTTCTAATTTAAGCCACAGCATTGTGGATAATCAATCAGTGCACTTGTCATGCCTTAACAGTAGCCATAAATCTGAAGTCTCTGCAAGGTTAAGTCGCAGCGATTCCTTGGACAGCAGGGTTAGTGCTGCCACCTCTACCATGACATCAAGCACAGCCTGTCGCCATCCAAATGTACAAAGTTCGTCCAACTGTCACAGCAACAGCAACCTTATCATCGACAGCTACTCTCTTCCAAATCAATCACAAAGCGTTTCCTCAATGGAAGCTGTCTGTCAGAGTGGAGGTAGTGTGGTTCCTGCCTTTCCTCCTGTCCAGGAGCAGGCCCTGGATCTCAGCGGACTCGAACTCTTGTCCCAGAGTGTTCTGCAACATGCCAATCGCCTCACGTCTGAGCCTCCAGTGCCAGCCGTAGAAGAAGTATCAAGTTTCATCCCTGTCAAAGGAATGCTGCAAAAGAAAACTTTCGAGGCGATTCCTGCTCGCGCCGACCTTCTTGCGACTCGCTCACTTGCCACCAGCCAGCCAGTGTCCTCTGAGGTAGCTCTTTTGCCGAGTGTTCCCGTGTCCTCTGAGGTAGCTCTTTTGCCGAGTGTTCCCGTTGGTGACCAGGTCGGAGACAGCCCCTTGAACTGCAGTCCTAACGGACAAACAGTAGCTCAAGCTCGCCGGCTTAATTTGAGTGCAGAAACACCTACCCTAACCAACATATCTTCGCCTCCTCCGTCTTCTGTCCAGCCTTCTAATTATCCTAATAATTTTAGCCTTTTGTGTGCTTTAGCGGAGCAAGAATTGCTTGTGGGAGAACAAAAAGATGAGCCCAAGTGCAACTCCTCTTCAAAGCCCTCTGACTCCAATGTTGCTGTTGATGTGATTGACCGTACGAAAGATTCTACTAAATTTCCTGGTATTGTTCCATCTGCTAATCAAGACGTTCTGTGCAATGATGATTCCATAACCAAGAGCTTGACAACCGCTACCACTGCTGACAAAATAATCGAAGGAAGTGTGAGCCATCTCAAGACCAGCATCCACGAGGCCAGTAAAGTGGAGTCGGCCACTAGAAGTGACTCAGCAGTTAAACCGGAAGCGATTGTTGTCCATCCATCACAAACCACTTCATCTTCGATTGTTGTTTCACCAAGTGATCCGTACAATTCTGATTGGACCTCCAAGTCTAACTCTTTTATGGTCAATTCACCTATGTCTACTTGTTCTTCCAACTTTTCACCTCTCGATTTAAGTCTGAGCCTATCAAAGAAGTCCAGTTCTCCCACTCCTGGTCCTAGTTCCTCAACCCTACCCATCAACTCAGTGGGTCCAACTCATGCGTGTCCGACCAACACTGGCACAGTTGCTCCCAGCATTGTCAGACCGGTCGAGTTCAGTCGAATGTACGAGGCTTCGAGTACGAAGGAGCCCCTTATGTCAGACTACGACACCTCCAGCTCTGATAATCAGAACTTTGAGGGCTTTGAAGATACTTCCTGCATGGGCAGAACTGAGCTGAACATGAGGAGGCAACTAGCAGTGCTGGAACGGCAGTACCGCGAAAAGGTGCGAATTCTTCATCGCCAGTATCCTCCACAGGACGTGTCCAACTCGAAACGCAAGCCTGGTCGACCTCAAAAACGGAAGCGGTGCCACAGTGAGTCGAGTAAAAAGAAAATGGCTCGGCCCAGGAAGCAAACCCGCTTAGATGAGCACAAGGAACTCTCTCCTCCGTATTTGGATCGTGAAATGCAGCGCAGTGCTTATCAACAGGGAAGCAGTGATGAAGACAATCTGAAACAAGTTCCAATTTTGACTATTTCCGGACTGAAGCCTCAAATGATGGGAGGTGAGCTGATGATGTCGCCACGATTGGAATCACGAGTGCCTGTTTCCCAAAGCTCCTCCGAGAATGAATGTTCTACGGATGAGGAAGAACCGACAAAGAGTAAAAAGCCTCATCGCAGGTGGTCTCTCTCCTTCATCTCCAGCGAAAGGAACAGTTCTTCCTCGTCTCGGCTTTCAAAAGTCGCACACAGACTGTCGCCTCGGGTGGAGCGCCTTGGGAGCGAAGACGAACGGACGCACGGTAACGTCAGCGACTCGTCCGGAAGAGACTCCAAGGCCCTCAACACCGAGACCTCAGCTGTGGAGTCGTCGCCGTCTGATCATGAAATGCATTTTGCCTCGAGATCATCTTCAAAGAAGCGAAAACCAGGGCGACCGAAGAAACATTCGCCTACTAAGAAGGACACCACCGAAACCATCGTGGCGAAGAAGCACAAGAATTTAAACTTCATAATTCATCATCCAGGAATGATGACATCAAAATCCAAAGTGAAGCCCAAGTTGAAAGCTGAGGTGAGTATGGAGTTCTATTACACAATTATCTTTCGTATCTGAAAATCAGTATTCAAAGTACAATTGTTTCCACCTATATAATTCACTGATGTTTAGCTCTATATCAGCTGTTCCTCGTTTTTTTAAATGTGATGTTTCTCTAAATATAAAATTAGTTATCGGATTTTCTTTGATTTTTCTTTCAGGCTCGAGAAATTCAACTGGACGAGGGCGCATCCTACGAGAGTGAATCAGAAGATGAACATGACACCAAACTTCTGGTAAGCACTCTTATGAGAGACGAAAAGGTGTCGTTCTAAACACATCCAATCATTTCAATTACCTACTCAATATTGTTCGCTGAGCGGATTCCTGTAAAATTTACTCCTTTTCCTTGTTCCAGCTTTCATCTCAAGCAAGGCATGACCATCTCCTGCAAGCA
This sequence comes from Gammarus roeselii, assembly GCA_016164225.1. Classification (NCBI taxonomy): domain Eukaryota; kingdom Metazoa; phylum Arthropoda; class Malacostraca; order Amphipoda; family Gammaridae; genus Gammarus; species Gammarus roeselii. The sequence continues at coordinate 14,985 of SDVV010012041.1, forward strand.
CAGCTCCCAGCCTCAAGTTATCAGTGTGGGTCTCCTCTTCCGGACTGCGTGACCAGTTCCGGTGGCAGCAGCAAACTGGGTGCTATGATCACTTCTACCCCAGTGGCGAGCCCGGCCATCACCTCCTGCTCCTCCTCGGCTTCCTGTCCCGCCTCTAGTGCCACCGGCAGTAGCAGCAGCAGCACTGGCGGATTGTCAGCCATCACGGCAACACTGAGTGGAACCGTCACAACCAGCAGCTGTGTGGCTGCCAAAAGGCGGCGGGGGGCAGGGTCGTCATCCCTAACGAGACGAGCCATAATGCGAGACAAGGAGAAGAGGAAGACGGACGCTGAACAGCAGTGCCAGATGAAGGCCTTGTTCAGGTGAGTTGGCACCGCTTGCTGATCAATTATCCGTTTTGGTGTGATTCAAAATCACTGGTGTTCCAAAGAATTGCATGCGTTATAATCATAATAAGCAACTGAATTTTAATTCGTAAGCAATGGACTTCAGGAACTGAGAGACTTAAGACTTCCCCAAATTTCAAAATCAATGTTTTCATTTTATTTTGCCTATGCACTTAGCATTTGTCAAGTCTGAACAGCGTGTGAATGTGTTCACTTGTCATCACTCCTATCTTTATAATTA
>SDVV010012042.1:0-15614 GCA_016164225.1 Gammarus roeselii
CATGTATATGCAGATTCCGTAACTTTTAGCGATCATTTCATTAATTGCACGAAACTCACTGATTGAAAATGAACTCTTTTTCTGTCAAAAGGCTTTTAATAAATATGCGATGGATTAATCTGGAAGGCAACCCTTCTCCATCGCTGTCCATCCATTAGGCGCTTAGCTTGATTTAATTCCCGTCTCCCTCACTTTAGAGGGAAGCCCCGAAGCCATTCAAATAATTTATCAAAGGAAAGTGCGAGGCTTTGGACATAAATCACGGTCCGGACGATTATCATTGCCTGAGCATATATCATTTATATTTATTTCGGTGACAGAGGATTCTGGGTAGGCTTGGGGTGGAGAACATATGATGTGGTAGTTCCTGCTTAGCACGAGAGGCTCTTGCAACGGCACCACAATTACTGCCTCTTCCTGTCTCTTCCTGTCTCTTTCTCCCTCCTGCTTCTCCTTGCCTCTTCCCCTATCTTTCTGCCTCATCCTGCCCCATACAATCTCTTTCTGACAAATACGTCTTTTACTGCCAAATTCAACTTTTCCACCTCATTTTGCTTCTTCAAGTCTCTTACTGCCTCTTCCTGCCTCTTCAGACCTCGTCATGCCTCCTACTGCCTCTCCCTTCCTCTTCCTTCGCCTTCGAGCCACCCTAGCGTCCGCCTACCTCTTATTGCGTATTCCAATCCCTCTCTACCTTATTCTGCTTCCTCCTTGTTGTTACTGCTTTACCCCACCTCTTTCTAACACTTCCTGATTCTTCCTGTCTCTTTGTCTCAATTTCAGCCTCTTCCTCCTTTCTCTTCGTGTCCATTCCGGCCTCCTCCTACCTTTTACTGTCCATACGTGCCTCTTCCTACCGGTTCCTGCCTATGTATGCCTCGCACTGCTTCTTCCTGCCTCTGCTTGCAACATCATAACTATTCTTACATTTTCCTGTCCATTCCACCCTTATCCTGCCTCTTCCGACCTCTTCCTGCCTCTCCCTGTCTCTTGCTGCCTATTCCTGACTCCATTTAGCATTTCCTGCCTCTTCCGTCTTTGCTAGACCAATTTCTATCTAGTTCTGCTTCTCTTGCCCCTTCCTGCCGATTCCTGCCTCCTCCTGTCTCTACCTATTTCTTGCCATCATTCGTGTTTCTTCCTGAGTTTTCATGTATCTTTCTGCCCCGCCCTACCTCCAATCGCTTCCTGTCTTCACATGCCACTTCCTGCTTCTTCGGGCATTTCCGGGCCTGTCCCAATCCCTTGATGTCTCGTCCCGCCTCTCTCTGCTTCATCTTTCCTCTTCCTGACTCATCTTGCCTTTTCCTGCCTCTTCCCGACTCTGACTACCTCATCCTACCTCATCTTGCCTCTTCCTGTCCCACCACTACCTTTCTGCAGCGGGATGCGGGCGACAGATGCCACCAGCGACAGTTGCCACCACTGCCACGGCTTATCGTCGCATCCGACACCGCTCTGGCCTTCACAAACACATTTCCTTGCAGACGAGCAAAGTCGTTTACATTTATTAGTCGCCCTCCCTTGCGCCTTTCAAGCAGTTGCCAACCATTGCGAAGTAAGGATGAAGGTGAAGAATCTGTCGAACAATAAGGTTGACAGTTCATATTAAATATACCTAGCAATAGGTAAAGAAATTAATAAATGCTTAATAAACTCAAATCGTATCACAAATTAATCATACGAAACATTTAAGGATTGTTCCGAAACGTATTTCACTGCAAGTTTTACAATTTTGCAATATTTTTTTTATAAACTGTATTAATGTTTATGACTTGTCGCGGAGCCCTAACTACAACATTGCAGCATTTAGGCACAGATTGAGTGACGACACAGAAGAACACTAGATTGAGTGACGACACAGAAGAACACTAGATTGAGTGACGACACAGAAGAACACTATTTCGATTAGTCGGAGGTACAAAAATTGTTCACACATTTTAATCATCTTTGATCTTCCTGCCAAGTCAATAAACACCAAGAGTTTGATAATAAAATCACTCAGATACACTTCATTACGATGCCGTCCTGCTGACGAAGAGGTCCTCCTGACATGGCCGTCCTGCTGACGAGGAGGTCCTCCTGACGTGGACATCCTGCTAACGAGGTGGTCCTCCTGACGTGGCCGTCCTGCTGACGAGGGGGTCCTCCTGACGTAGCCGTCATGCTGACGAGGTGGTCTTCCCGACGTGGCCGTCCTGCTGACGAGGTGGTCCTCCTGACATGGCCGTCCTGTTGACAAGGTGATCCTCCTGACGTTGCCGTCCTGCTGAAGAGGTGGTCCTCCTGACGCGGCCGTCCTGCTGACGAGGTGGTCCTCCTGACGAGGCCGTCCTGCTGATGAGGTGGTCCTCCTGACGTAGCCGTCCTGCTGACGATGTGGTCCTCCAGACGTGACCGTCCTGCTGACGAGATGGTCCTCCTAACGTATCCATCCTGGTGACGAGGTGGTCCTAATGACGTGGCCTTCCTTCTGACGAGGTGGTCCACCTGACGTGGCCATTCTCCTGACGTGGCCGTCTTTCTGACGAGGTGGTCCTCCAGACGTGACCGTCCTTCTGACGAGGTTGTCGTCCTGACGTAGCCGTCCTGTTGACAAGGTGGTCCTCCTGACGTGGCTGTTCTTCTGACGAGATGGTCCTCCTGACGTGGCCATCCTCCTGACGTGGCCGACCTGCTGACGAGGTGGTCCTCTTGACGTGGCCGTCTTTCTGACGAGGCCGTCTTCCCGATGAGACTGTGCTATTGACTAACCCGTCCCCCGGACGAGGCCATCATCCGACAGGGACAGTCCTCCTGACCGGGCGATTCTCCAGACAATGCGGTCCAAACCATCTTCCTGACGAGGAGATCCTTCTGACAAAGCTATCCTTCTGACGAGGCCGTTCTCCTGACGAGGTCATCCTCCTCCTGTCGATGTTATCCTCCTGACCTGGCCGTCCTCCTGACGAAGCCGTCCTCCTAATGAGGCCATCCTCTTGAGGATGGCATCCAACTGACAGCGCCGTCGTCACCTGTCGAGGCGGTCCTTTTAGCATTCCATGCCACCTGACAGGGCGGTCTCCTTACGAGGCCTTTTTGTCTGCTGAAGCCGTCCTCCCAACGAGAAGGAGGTCCGACATGACTTGACCGTCCTCCCGACGAGAAGGAGGTCCGACAAGACTTGGCCGTCCTCCTAACAACCAGGCAGTACGAAAGGAAAAGGCTATCCTCTTGGCAAAGCATTCCTTCTGACTACGTTGACTTCCTGGCAAGGTGGTCCGCCTTCCGAGGTCGTCCTCCTGACAAAGCCTTCTTCGTAACGAGGACTTCTTCCTGAAGAGCCCGTCCTCCTGGGGTGGCCGTTTCATTGACGGTAGCATCCTCCTAACGAGACTGTCCTGCTGACGAGGCAGTTCTCCCGGCAGTACCGTCATCCCGGCGGTCCTCCTGGGGAGACCGTCCTCCTGACGCGGCCGTCCCATTGGCACCATTCAAGATCTAGCTATGGGAGGGGCAGAAAGAATGTGTGGAAACATTCCCTTGATTAAAAACAACTGCAATTGGCCGAGTAGAATTAACATGAACTGTTTAAAATTTGCTGCCTAATAAACTTTATCTAAGAACAGTTCATTTGTACTGCGATTAGTGTCAATATGTGGCACTTATTAGCAGTTCCAGATGTAATGTCAGCAACATAAGGGTATTCGGGGCCTACTCTATGTAACTTGGGGGTATACCTATCCATTGAAAAAAATGGAATTCATATTTGCGGACAGTTATCGAGAGTTGTAATTTTTCATTATTCATTCATTCAACATCAGACGGTCTTCAGTTGAGTGTATAAGCCTTTTCCTGGTAAAAGTTTGCTAATACATCAGACGGTCATCAGTTGAGTGTATAAGCCTTTTCCTGGTAAAAGTTTGCTAATACATCAGACGGTCATCAGTTGAGTGTATAAGCCTTATCCTGCTAAAAGTTTGCTATTACATCAGACGGTCATCAGTGGAGTGTATAAGCCTTGTCCTGGTAAAAGTTTGCTATTACATCAGACGGTCATCAGGGGAGTGTATAAGCCTTGTCTTGGTAAAAGTTTGCTAGTCTGTCAGTTTCTCTGTTATTCTCGACAAACCGAGGGCCAGGGAACCTCCTTTTCGAATTCCCTTTATCATCGCAAATTCGCCATTTATGTTACAGAAAAGACCGGTGAATATTGGCATTGCAGATGCAGAGGCAGATTACCAAGTGCTCACATGATTCCCTATGGTTTCATATATGTATATAACATACTAAGTTGCCTTACTTCGTTGGGTTATCACAGAATGTTATTGAGTATAGCCAGTTGGTTAGAAGGATGGCAGGAACTGTTTAAAAAATAAGTTTTGATTTTAGGAGAGGCAATTGCCTCGCCTTGTTCCCTTTTTCTTCCTTTCCAAATGGGACCAACTGGCCGTCCTCCAGACGAAACCAACTTCCTGGCGGGGCCATCCATCAGAAGGGGTCATCCTCCTGATAAGGCCGTCCTGCAGACGAAATCGTCCTCCTGTCAAGACCAGTCTGCAGTCGAGGCCGTCCTCCTGACAAGGCCCTCCTCCCGACGAGGTCCTCCTTATAACGGAGAAAACCTACCGACGAGTTCGTCCTCATGACAAGCCCGTCATCCTGGTAAGACCGTCTTTCTAAAAGGCCGTCCTCCTGGCGAGGCCCTCCTTCGGACGAGGCCCTCCTTCGGACGAGGCCCTCCTTTTAAAGGAGAAAACCACTGACGAGTTCGCCTTCTGACAAGATCGTTATCCTGACAAGCCCGTCTTTCTGAAAGGCCATCCTCCTGGCGAGGCCCTTCTTTTGATGAGGCCGTCATGCTGGTAAGGCCGTCTTCTTGACCAGGCTATCCTCCTGAGAAGTCCTTCCTCCTAACGACGTAATCCTTATGACAAGTCCATCTTCTTGACTAGGCTGTCCTTCTGAATAGTCTGTCCTCCTTGCGAGGCCATTTTTCTGGCTTGACCGTCCTTCTAACGGGGCTGTTCTCCTGACGAGGCCGTCCTCCTGACGAGGCCGTCCTCCTGACGAGGCCGTCCTGTGGACGAGGCATGCCTTCTGACAAAGCCATTCTTATGGCAGGCCGTTCTCCTGACGATGCTGTCTTCCTAACGAAGCCGTCCTCATGAAGAGGTTGTACTACTGAAGAGACTGTTCTCCTGAAGAGGCCGCCCTCCTTCCTAGTCGGTCCCTCTGACGACACCGTCCTCCTGACGAGAGTATCCTCATGACGAGCTCACCTTCTGACGAGGCTGTTCTCCCAACAGGGCCGTCCTCCTGAAGAGCCTGTCCTCCTAACGAGGCCGTCCTCCTGACGAGGCCACCCTCCTAACGAGGCCGTCCTCCTGACGAGGCCATCCTCCTAACAAGGAAATCTTCCTGACAAAGCTGTTGCGCTGACGAGATCGTCTTTTTTTTTATGACGCGTCCATTTTCCAGACGAGGTCGTAATTTCGACAAGCAAATACTCCTGACAAGACGGTCCTTCTGACGAGGCCGTTCTCTTGACAAGGCCATCATCCAGACGAGGCTTTCTTCCTGATTAGGCCGTTCTCCTGACAAAGCTATCCTACTGACGAAGCTGCCCTGCTGACGAAGCTATCTTCCTAACTAATCCATCGTCCCGATGAGTCCGTCCTTCTGTTGAGACCGTCCTTCTTATGAGCCGATCCTCTTGACGAGGCTATCCTCCTGATGAGGCTATCCTCCTAGCAAGTCCACTCTCCTGCCGAGTTATTCCACCTGGCGAGTCGCTGCTCCTGCCTTGCCTCCATTGTTCTCTGCCAAACTACTTCCTTCTAATTAGAGCCACATCAGAGGCGCCTGTCCAACACAAGGGCTTCATGATCCTTTCAGCCGAGTGCCGCATCACATATGTGCTGCCAATTAAATATTTTATTTGAGAAAAGGTAATGAAGACTCGGTTACCGGACAGTCGCCTTTACATTCATGATTTATAATTTTGAACTCTTGATGAACTGAAATAGTTGGAAAGCAACACACCTGCATCAAAGTCAGCCCAAAGCAAGATGACAATTTGGGGATCATTAATAAAACATATATCGTGTTCCAGCTTCTTTAAGCCCCTCCCACTGATTTGAAGTGCCAAACAAGGTGGACTACTACGAGAGCTGGGGAATTTATTGACATTAGCAGAATAAGTTCAGAATTCCTCTGGATGAACATTTCCATGAGAAGCAGCCAATTCCCCTCTTTCTACAGGGAAGAAGGAGAATATCAGACCAACAGGATATCATTAGAAAATGACATTCAATACTGATTTTTTGGACGCAGCGCGCCTCCGCCGCGGAAATATGAACCTCATTGCACTTGACACCGAAATATTGCATTGCAGAGTTTTAAGAATAACAAAACAAAATTGTACAATGACGGAATGGAAAATAACAGAAAAATTACAATTCAGAAATAGTAAGTACATAATCTTGGTCACCGTAAGCTGTTCTGACGACAACATTTGCTAATTCAGTATATTAACTTATAAGTTGGATTTGTGAATAAATTTACCAATCATTGGACATTGTACCAGGACATTCTGTACTATGCGTTGTTCGCTGTCAAAAAAAAGTTTTATTGAACTATTGATATCTATAATAAGATGTAAAATATTTTAGGTCAACTGACATTTGAATAATTTTGACAATATACTCTTTGCATGTACCTTTATTAAAGAAATTGAAAGACGGAAATCTCCAACATAGGATTGTACATTTAATTTTTTCCACGCAATGTCTGCTCACGAATAACAAATTGTAAATTGTATCACATAGACAGGCTACACATGCACAGGAAAAGGAGCAAATCAATGAACCTTTAAAATATGTAGTTGTAGAAAAGTAGAGGTCCAAGGATCGACGCTTGCGGCACGCCTATATTTAGTGTGGTGACAGACGATTCTTTATTGCAACACAATTGGCGATTTCGATCAAGATGAGCACTTCTTTATCGAACTCATGGCAATGAAACTAACTCTATAATGCCCTAATTATGGCACAATTTTATGGTTCGGACCATCGATAACGTTGCTGAGGTCCATAGCAGTTGCTAAAGTGATTTTACCCCACCCAAACCCATCAACAACATCTTCCGTGGATTTTAACAATGAATGTTCTGTGTTCTGAAAAGCCTGGAAGCCCTATTGATTTTAGCGGTGCATGTAATTGGATACAAAATGAATATATAGTCTAGTAACAAATGCATTTCCAAAAACTATGCTGACAGCGTACAAGGCTGACGTTGGGGGACAGTTTTAAATTGCAGTTTTTTTTTTTTAATAGAATTAATTTTAGCTATTTTAAGTGCAACGGAAAAATGCCCGGCAACAAGACTTGGGTCAAGGAAGCAATAGAAATCCAGACGATTGCATCGTCATCCCAGCCAGTTCTGCTTCTGTTGATTGAACCATTCATGAAATGTTGATTGAACGATTCATGAATTCCAAAGGGTTGAAGATTGCCTGTTTCAGGAATACAAATTAAATAATTTATTGAAGGCATTGAAAATCGTTGGTGGATCACTGTTCACCCCCTCCTTATTAATATTTATATTAATAATATGTTCATAATTATTAATATGTTCCTGTTATCTTGTTCATCTAGAAGTCCGTCCAATTTGGCAGCTGTTGATAACGCATAAGCAAGGGAGAAAATTCCTTACTTATGCGTTAAAAGACACCGTTCTGTAAATGCTATTTTTTTTAGACCTAAACTCGGTGTCATCCACGGATTTTTAACTTGTTTGTGGTGATGCTCATTTGTTTTTGTAAGGAGAGGCCCCTCAAACAGCTCAATCAGTACACAGTGGTACTTGATAAAGCATCATTTGGGTTAACTGTGGATACTATAGCATCAAATTCGTAAGTTCTCAGGGCAACCATAAAAATTTTAATGTTACGTTTGCTATAATAAAGATAGATAGATAGTTACAATCGCTTCATCGTAATCATGAGAATTTGGGTTGTGAATAAAAAAGCAGTAAAGTGCTTACTGCAGCAGTGAACTACTCACTGCAGCAGTGAACTGCTCACTGCAGCAGTGAATTGCTCACTGCAGCAGTGAACTGCTCACTGCAGCAGTGAACTGCTCTCTGCAACAGTGAACTGTTCACTGCAGCAGTGAACTGCCACTGTTACTAGTGTTATACAATTTACATCATTGCTAAGAATGGTATCGGTTAGTGATAGAAATGATGTAGTTGCACGGATTGGTTTAGTAATTATTTGGTACAAATCATGACAAATGAAATTGTTACTTTTGAAATCACCCATTATGTACACTTGATTATGAGGTACATCAATGACACAGAGAATATAATTTAATTCTACAGAAAACTTCTACCGATATTTCAGAAGCGCTACGGTAAACCATTCCTACTCTGTCGGCTTTTTTCCCACATTAAAAATGAACTAAAATAGTCTGGACCTTAAGTGAGTTCTCTTACAAGCCTGCAATATTGAATGTCATTCAGATAAAATTGTTCAATGGTAATGAAGCTTATCATCTGGAACAGTTCAACACTCGGGAATGTATTTCCTCATGTGCAACTCGTGATCTGGTTTGTGGAGAGCCTTGTTGGAATTATTTCATTGTCGTAAACAGCACGATCGAATAAGTCAATATTGTTTACTTCAGAGTTTTGAACAGTTGATCAAAAAGTCTTGGAGATCACTTTTTATTACAAACATGTGCATTTCATTTTGTGTTACAATTACATATTGACACGATAAAACTATTAAGATACTGTACGCGCTCAAGTTAATTATATTTATTATCACATAAGTACGAAGATCGGCTAAGGGAAAGTCGTAGATGATGTGTGTTGACGTCCAATTTAAGTACGATAAAAAGAAGATAACGAAACGTACACATGCTTCTGCTATCACAACAAAATAAGAAACTCAATGCAAAAGATATATAGGAAGAAGGATGTTCTAGCTCTAAAAGAAATCAATCCCTGAGAGCTTTTCCCAACATAATAATGGTTTAGTGATCATCGATAGTCCATAGTCGTAGCGAGATTAGATAATGGTTTAGTGATCATCGATAGTCCATAGTCATAGCGAGATTAGATAATGGTTTAGTGATCATCGATAGTCCATAGTCGTAGCGAGATTAGATAAAACGAAATCACTCATGATTGGCTTAGTCACAACTCTTGTTCCTCATGCCTATGTGTTCCGGAACTGATACTCAGACTGCACCTGGGTTTCCTGACCGACTCACTAGTACCGTCCTGAGCTGGTGATGCCCCCCAAATCTTGTGAGGTTGTTGTCCCAGTTTTTCTCTTCTCCTCAGTCGACTGCTGAAGGCGACCCAACTGGCTGCTCTCACTGTCGGAGGGACACGCCTCGCTCAGCCTTCTCTAGTAGCAGCATTACGTATGCTGCTGGAGCTGCCAGCCTGGCTCGTTAGTTGATGCAACGACGCTGTAGATGCAGAGGCGCAAATAATGCTGCTTCCCCCGCTGGTTGCGACCGCAGACATATGCTGTTGGTGATCAACCGGTTCAGCATTCGTCCGATGTTGTTGATTAGTGCAGTTCTGGATGTTGTTTGGTGGGTTGTTGCACAAGAGACTAATGTTGATTTTGTTGGTTGCTTACAATGTTTGATCTGTTACCGTTTGACTTATTGCCGCTGTCGCTACTCGAGTGTTCGTGTTCAGATTATCGTTCTGTTGTTGTTCTTCATGATTTTCGAACTATGTTACTGGCAATATACAAGACCTGGAGAATACTCACTTGACTACAGGCTGTATTGATTTTGTCGATGAAAGTGACCAGATCTTGGTTGGGACTAATGAGATGGTTTACATCCCTTAATGTTTAAGTGTATTAACCTGACAATAAACAGTCTAATGTTGATCTTTCGGCTTCAGAAACTCATCTATTTGTTTTTGTCTTTGAAGGGAGGCGTTTTGATAGATATCCTTCTGAGTATAGATCCTTTCCTGCTGGGATTTGAGTTTGTGGGCTAATCTCAGAATGTTATTCGGACATTGGTTGCCTGACACGGCTCACCAACGTGGTAAGCGTTCATGATGCTGAATAGTGCACGAATGTGCTTGGAGATTTTGTCAACAGTAACTCGTTATTACTCCACATTCTCACCATCACTTTATGTTCAGTATATTTTCCTAATGTTTTTTCTGCGACCTCTGTTATCGAGCATATCAACTCAATTACGTGTCACACTGTAGCACATATGCTCTCGATTCTGCAAATCTATTAAACCCAGCAAGCCGTGTGTCAAGATATTTAAGTGAGGCAATAAATTCAATGTGCATTTCCTGCAAGTTAGTGATCGCCATTTTCTGTATGATGAGAAAGATATTTTTCAGGCGAGTTCTCCTGAGCAATTCTATTGACATTGATTTTTCTCTTGATTTGGACCCGTTGTGAGTGACTGACACTGTTACTGTGGTGGTAAAGAAGACGGATGATTTGGTTGGAATACAAGGGTTCGCATTCGGGTGGTGTTATCTTCATTATTAATTGACATCTTCATTTAAAATTGACTTATTCATTCAAATTTCATCAACTTCGGTAAAATCTCTTAACTTCTCGACAACTTATTATGATACATTTATTTCGAATTTGTATAATACCTTCAGGAAGAAATTATGTTTATAGTCGTGAATGGTTTTAGATTGTTGGAACCTCTCAGATGGGTTGACTTGGCAAAGCAAATTCTGGCGGCAGCCTGGCTCGGAGATTCGAATGATATTATGCGCCGTGCTGACCAACATCTCATGCCTGCAGGATCTGCTACGGCAGATAGAGCCAGGATTTCAACTTCTTTCCTATACTAAAGACGCGCTGGAATTTCAGCTACTGCCATACCTAAGCAAGACTTGTAGTACCTTATCAAGTGAACATTGGTTGAAGCTCCAGAACTCGCAGCATCGTTTCCTTTGGTATAGGACGAGAAGGAGAGGAAGAGCACTTTACGTTCCATCTGGAAATCGCCTGGGATCGATCGTTGAATGATTCACCTTTATCAAGATTACTTTGACAGATAATGCGGAACTGGTGACGTGGCTCCACAGAATTTTCTTACTGGCCCTGCGAGTTCCAAGGATTTGCGGCCTCCTGAGTAGACTCTATCTGGGAGCCCTTCTAGTCCTTTATTTCTTTCCCGCCCTCAAGGTACTTTAAAACGTATGCTCCTGCACTAATTGTGATAGACCGCATTCATTCAGTACGGAATTGGTATGTCTTAACGTCGAAGTTCGGTATAGATTCTGGTGGTCTATTCTAATTTTAAAATCCTGACTATATTTCACAGGAAAAATCTGAGCAGCACTAAAAACCCTAATTATTGAAGGATTTTAAATTTTCGTACCATTATGCCAGCTCATTTCCTCTTGTAGACATTGGGACGCGGCTGGTATAGACAAACATGTCATGGTGCTATTTCACTTGTCGCAGGGGTGATGGAGCTGCCAATTGACGCAGGGTGATGAAGCTGCCAATTGTTGCAGGGTGATGAAGCTGCCAATTGTCGCAGGGGGATGGAGCTGCCAATTGTCGCAGGGGGATGGAGCTGCCAATTACTGTTTGAATGGAAAGTTCTCGTCACAACGGCTGCTCGTTATTCTCGTCGATAGAAGGCTCTCCTGTAAATAAAAAACAATCCCATTACTAAATTATAAAAAGAACGTACTTTATCATAAAATATTGAAGCATTTAAATGTAGCAAGCGTATTTGTTGACCTTGAGGTGAATGTTTGTCGCCGTAGGAGGGTGGGGGAGAGGCTTTGGAATATGAGCTCAATGAGGCATTGAGCACAGAAGGCCACTCCATGATTTTTTTTCGCAGTCAGCTCGCTTCACGACTGTAGAGGGTAGGACCTAGCAGGGGGAGGCCGAGCCGGAAGTGTTCTCCCATTCACAGTTTATTAATGTGACCCTGCTCGGTCTATCAAGAGCACGAAGCACCATGCCATGGATGCGACGCACTTCTCGCTCTCCAGTTAAACAGTTTCAAGCAGAGCAAATAACATAATTCGTGATATTTAACACAGCAAATGAATTCACCTCCAATATTTTTTTTTCAGGCGGAGAAGGAAACCAGTCACACAACCTCACCTCACCTCTTTCAGCAGAAAACTGGCTCTGCATCGATGCGGTGCCTGACAAACCGGTATACTTTCAAACAATATTTTAACTAAATTTGGATTAGAAATACATTTATTCTCTATATCATTTACTGATTTACTGTCATATAAAAAAAGATGTAGTGAAAATATCGCCTGCCTTCCGAAAATTCTCGTCTAAAGGAAAGATAGCGGACCGCAGCGACACAGTGCATAACAAGAAGATCATGATGTTAAAACACGAAATTCTCACCAGCTTTACATTATTTTATTTTTACTAACACAGCTAGTCAACTAAACAAAATACAAACTACCGTACACACTGTAGTCAATGCGCCGAATATCATAAGTCACTTAGTCCTTTAATGATGTGCCATTGCTCAAAGTGCACGATTGTAAATGTTTCGTAGGAGTGCGAGGAGAAGAGTGTGTTCGAGAGTAGAGGCGAGAACGGAGTACGCAGTACCACGACTAGACTGGAATAGCTTCGACTAAACGGAACTGCCAAAAACCGTGTCTACAATCTCTAATTAGTTCCATATATATGATACCCCCTTATATAATCCTGCTCTTACGTACCGTTTACACACAAAAATTGTTTTAAATTCATCAAAAGATGAGTAAAATGTTTATTCTTCTTGGCACTACTTCGGCGTTCCGCTTTGTTCAGTGACGACTGCAAACTAACCTTTTTTTTCACAGTAAATCAATGAATTTTTTCGTATAGACGAACCATATTCCCGTCGACAACAAGAAGAAAAACTATACGGTGTACTAGGGCTTTAAGTACTGAGGGTTAGGGCAGCCCCGTCGGCATGCGGTCACAATGATGACAATCCTGAATAATTCACTTTGTAATCATACATTTCACCTGAGAGTTACTACACCGCCACAGCAACATACCTTTAGTCCAATCTATACCTCCCGCGCACCCTAATAAATGTAGTACTGTGCAAGGGGAGCTCTTTCGAGAGTGAGAAGGCAGGTTTATCATGAGCACCACCTACCTCTCTTTATATCTGCTCCGGACAGAACATTCCCTATTACAAGCTATTAAATGCAGGCCCAACTTTCTTCTGCCGCGCGTAGCCCGGAAACTCGACAAGTTAACGTAACGGCGAAGTTGCGCAGGACTCGTCATTGACATACATCATATATTCAAAACATGCAAGGGTTGCCATGGAAACCTGCTGGGAGTTGGTTGGCACCGAAAGTTATGTGGTTGCAAACGACAGAACGGGCGAGTCACGAGGGAAGGGGAGCAATGTATGCAAATGAAGGAACGGGAACAATTGTCATTAAATCTATTGTAGAAAATAAAAAGTTACGAAATAAATCTCATGGAATGAAGATATTATCGATAGAGGATCTGAACGGTTCATGAAATGGGTGATAGTCAACAATGTATATGAACAACGGCCCGATCGAATGCTCATGACACAAACATCCAATTCATTATAAAATATCATTCTAAGAAATTGGAATGAGTATAGAAAGTAACAATGACTATCCAATGATCATTCGCTATTTTTTTTGTTCCAGGTGAGGTCCCGTCTCCCCTTTCCATTCTTATCCAGAATCATCCCGTTCCACCCCTTTTCCTCCGTTCCAAGTGTGACCCCATTCTCCTTGCCATCACACAGGCTACGGTTCCGCTCATTTCTTTCCCATCTTTTCCGGCTGCGGACTTATCCGTGTCTATGGTATCTAATTATCAGTGGTCCCGTCCGGCCATTTCCAATACTTTCCAGTTGCAGTTTCATCTGTCTTTTCCATTTCGCTTCCAGCTGAGGTCCCGTATGTCTCTTCCATTTCGCTTCCAGCTGAGGTCCCGTATGTCTCATTTATTTCACTTCCAGCTGAGGTCCTGTATATCTCATTTATTTCGCTTCCAAACATGGTATCGTCGATCTTCCAGCGGTGGTCCCGCACGTCTCCTTCCTATATTGTTCAGTTGGAGACTATCGTTTCCATTCCTATCTTTTCAACTGTGAACCAGTCCTTTCACACTCTATTTCATTCCGACTGTGGTCTCGCGGTCATCTTTTGCCCGCACGTGGACCCGTCCGTCTCCTATACATTGATTTCTTCCTGCAGACTCGTTCGTCTTCTTCCTATCTTTTCCAGATGTGAAATCGTCCGTCACGTCTCCAGTTCTTTATAGCTGTGGTCAAGTCCGCCTCCTCCCGCATTTCTCTTTCCTATCTTTCCCAACTGTGGTTCCGTCCGCCTCCTTCCGCTTTTCTCCTTCCTAACTTTCCCAATTTTGGCCCCGTACTCCTTCTCTCACTTTTCTCCTTCCTATCTTTTCCAGCTGTGCTCTCGTCCGCCTTCTCTCGCTTTTCTCCTTCCAGCCTTCCCAACTGTGGTCCCGTCCGCCTCCTCCCGCTTTTCTCCTTCCAACCTTCCCAACTGTAGTCCCGTCCCCCTTCTTTCACTTTTCTCCTTCCTATCGTTTCCAGCTGTGCTCTTGTCCGCCTCCTTCCATTCCAGTCTCTAACTTGTTTGCAGCTTCCTTTCACAAACAGGGACCTCGTCTTCTATTAACAACACAAACACAGAATTGCCGTCCTGTAGTTGACAAGGGCAACTACAAGTGCCCTAACTCAAAGTAGTTAGAGCACTTTGAGTTAGGATTCTCGGGGGACTAAAATACAATGAACCAAGCAGGATATGTGCTTTATGTTGAGCATCGTTTGATAAGTGGCATACCTGCCTAAACAGTGCAGGTGCGAGAGAGGGCTACTGGTGTCATCATTGCTCATTCACAAATAAAGGCAAAAATTATAGGCCTTTTTATATATCAATTCCTCGTAGATATTAAAGTTTGATGCTATTAAAGACGCTATCACGGTTGAGCGTTCTAATTATAACTCATATTTTATGAGTCTTCCAGCCCATTGGCAGTGAGTCTTTGATACACAAGATTAAATGGTCCGTGGCTCCCTGGATCCATTAAGCTAAAATATGCTTCATGTGCCTAATGTGGTGCAAACGCCACGAAAAGCCAGGGCCTAAAATACGACTAGGGGCAGGAAAGGAGCGAAAATATTTGCCTCGGTTCTGGTTATCCATGGAATTAATAACTGGCCACAATGGACCGAGTCTTTCCTTTTGAATCTATCGACAGAACAACAAAGGAAGCTGATGATGCGCATGGCAGGTCATGATGGTGGTCTCGGGTTATGAAGGAGGTTGATGACGCGCATGGCAGGTCGGGATGATGGTCGCGGGCTATGAAGGAAGTGGATAATGCGCATGACAGGTCGTGATGATGGTCGTGGGTTATGAAGGAAGTTGATGAAGCGCATGACAGGTCGTGATGATGGTCGTGGGTTATGAAGGAAGTTGATGAAGCGCATGACAGGTCGTGATGATGGTCGTGGGTTATGAAGGAAGTTGATGAAGCGCATGACAGGTCGTGATGATGGTCGTGGGTTATGAAGGAAGTTGATGAAGCGCATGACAGGTCGTGATGA
>SDVV010012043.1:0-15614 GCA_016164225.1 Gammarus roeselii
ATATATATCTTTATATCTTTTGTGCAAATTCAAGGCATTTGCGGGCGACTACAATTTGTACGTGAGATACTCGCGTAGGTATACAGCGCTTGCTATTCAAGATGTCCAGTCACTCCAAAATGAGTTGGACACAGTCGACTCTGCTGCGAGGTACTGTAATCTTGGATTGGATCTGTAGAGGTTTCCAATTGACCCTACCTTATCCTAAAATCACTAAACACATTAAACGTGCATCGCAAGCACCTATTGCTGTTAAGCAATCGCATCTTTTGATCTCATTGTTTGCATCTCTCTGTAGGTAGCTACAACATTTTTTCAGCTAGTACAAAACTGCTTCCAACCATAATGGCAGTGCAAAAAATATTTATTGGAGTTAATAAATACGCATGTTCACGCACAAAAAGACATGGAACATATTCATCAGAAGGAATAAATGATTCAGATGAAAACCTGGAGACAAATAGGGCAACAACGCCTTCCCTGATAAACACCCGAGAGGGCTTTCTTAACTCACCGCAGCTCGATCAAGCAACACACCGTGTGTCTGTTTCTGTTTGAATCATGTGTTCTTTCTGGAACACATGTATTTAAATAGTCGCAACCGTGTGTGTTGGGACGACGGCCCTGCGAATGTTACTGATCCAAAGTGACATTGACACAATACGTGTTAGTGATTTAGGCTAGGCCACAACCAGCTAGGCTAGGCCAGGCCAAAAGAAATAAAATTTTCACTGTTCCTTATGCCACATTTTACTGTTACAGGCCATCTAACCAAATACTAAGTACTCAGCTAGGTATTACTGGCCAATACACATGGTAAATTAATAAACCAAAGATCAACGAAGGCTATACCTTGGAACGCCAAAGAGTTCCACAGGAGACAGGTAGGAGTAACAGTATTTTACTATGTTCCTACTCCAGTATCTCATACAAGGTTTCTGAATCTGGAGCTGACTAAGTATTCCATTATAGATTTCTACAATAGGATATTCCCTGTATCCACCTGGATACAGGATTTCAACTTACACATTAAAGGTACAATTGCAGCTAGCTATAGGAAATTCCTCGGCCCTCGTTTCAAGCATTTCCAGTGTATATACATACATGTGTATTTATATAACCAAGGCATTATCCTTGATTAGCCATAATAAGATATTCAAATTGGTATTCTGCTCACATGGTAGCAATCTTTAGGGCTAAGTAGCACCCCTACCTTGGCTCGTGCCTATGTATAGATATATAGTGTAAATAACATATTTGCAAATAGGTTCAAGTATCCTACAACTACTATACATTCAAGTAAGAGTAGAAATATGCATTCACAGTTTTAATAATAAACATGACAGTCAAATTATGTCGGATGTAATTTTAAAACTGTGGAGCTTAAGCCTCTCATTTTATTCATGGTACCTACCCCATAGGGGTATACTTTTTCTACTTTTATGTTAATTTACTGCATGCACCCTATCTGTCTGCCTGTATGAGGCAGACAGAATGGTGTGTAATTATCTCCCACGGGGGATATTTGGTTTAGCCAATCATTTTTGTGTGCAGCCTTCATTTTATGCTATGGGTTGGCGCAGTGAGGTGAACACTACCTCCGTTTGTAAGTCAACCTCCAGCTGGCAAGTCCTGAGACAAAACTCGTGGACCTTGGTTCCATAACTGTAAAGGAAGCCACCAGTGAAGATTACCCGCTGTGAAGCAACAGCATCCTTGAGTTTCTTGCGGGCTTTCCTTTCTCCCTTCTTTTCCCCTTCTATATTGCCTCGGATGTCTTCTCTCAGTTAAGTTGGGAATTTATAATAACACAATACCAAAAATTGATTTCCTGTCATATCCTCGCCCGTGCTCAGGTCTTATATTGGTGCTAGCCCATAATACTCCTCATTTCATATTAGTCAATAATTTTTAATCAAATTTATATGGAGTCATAAATTGGTGCCTTGAAAATGAAAGGACCGTGTGCACTTGAATTATTATCGCTCACAGAATCTCACTTTAACTTTAACGTTTTGGTTTTGCCAACTGGTAACTCATTAACCTACCAAAGATCCATGGAAGTGTGTTGTGCTGCGCCTTAATAGAGGTCCCAATAATTTTGATATTCTGGTTCCTGTTTACCAGTACTTCAGCAAAGGTAGAGCATCGAAATTTCTCTCCGCATTTAAAAATGTGAGTTTTGTTGCAGGTGTCAGATTTCACCATCATATTTGTGTGGCGGCTGCAAAGGCTGGCAGGTTGGCAAAATGTTCACTGAAGCATATGCACGTTCAAGGTCTTTAGTACCTTGAACGAACGCCTTACGTTCTGCGTCCTTATAGTCTATGCACACGCGGAGGTTGTGTGCATTAGAATTTCTCCTGAGTCAAGTCTTTTTGCGGAACAGCCTTTCGACGTAAACAAACCTCGTGGTTTGTTGTTTTCGTTAACAGCACATGCATACTAACTATAAATTAATAATGATCCCTGAAACCAAATATTAATATGTTATACGGCTCTAACTGAGCCTCATGTTTGATTTAGGAACTAGGCAAACCTCAGACTGACTGTCCTCAAAGCGCTCGTCTGTCAAAATAATATCCAGACCAATCTTGAAAAGTTGTCCTCACGTTGATCCGATGAACGAGGAAAGCGTAGAAAATATCGAGACATGCGGTTTTAGCCCGAAGCCACATGGATTTGAACGACGTGTGCATTGGGCTTTAGATCAGGTCTTCTTACGAAACATCTGATCGATGTAAACTAACCCATTGGGTTGTTGTTTTCGTTAACAGCCCGTGCATACTATTTACAAAAGCTTGTAAAACTACTCTAATTGAACTATCAATCAATAATAGGGCTTGAAATCAATTGTTAATATCTAATACGACATCATCACTTCTGCTTCGGTGGTGGTGAGGAGGGTGCCTGTTTTGTGCTCCCAGAGTTTGTGACCCGTTCAGAGGGTGGTGTTCATATCTGTGTTGATGCACTGCACAGGTGGTGTATAAGATCATGGTGCGCATTTTGAATCTACTTATGGGTTCTGAACAAAAGAGGTACTGATTGAATACTGTGTTTTGTGCCCTGAACTCTTGACACAGGCCACCAAGTGAACACGGCGCGAGGATAGCGCCTACAGAGCTTGTGGCTTGAAACCTGAAGTACAAACACAGTGAGAGATGGCACCAAAAGACAAGGATGTCAGCAGTGCAGGTGGAAGTGAGAATAACGTACATGTAAATGATGTATTAGGTTTTCTAAGAGCAAGGAGAAATGTCATTCCAATAGACGATCTGGTTGCAATAGCTATGACAACACACGGTGCGGAGGCAGCGACGGAGGCTTTGCAATCGTATCTGCCATGCCTCGAGACAAGTCAGCGCGGCGCACTATGATACCGTGACCAGCTGTTCAACCGGCCTCACCACCACCAACGCAACCATGACTGATACCACAACCACGAATTCAGTTACCTTCGCTCTCGCGAGCACAATCACCATCCTTGACACCACTAAGCCCCCTACCACCACCATCACCACCGACATCGCTACCTCAACAACAGCTGAAGGCGGAAAACTCACGTAAAATCATATACAGTGACATGGTATGACAGATTATATCTTCACAAAGTCGCGACGCATGCACTTAAGATGATGAGCAAACGTTGCCGAGCAATCAGGATGATTCATGGATGTGTCGGCAATTAGGAAGAAAATATCGTCGAAGAAGAACTCTAACGTGAAAGTAGTAAGAGGTGTACTCCTCATGAGAGTTTCGTACTCCTCACTA
Organism: Gammarus roeselii; assembly: GCA_016164225.1. Taxonomy (NCBI): domain Eukaryota; kingdom Metazoa; phylum Arthropoda; class Malacostraca; order Amphipoda; family Gammaridae; genus Gammarus; species Gammarus roeselii. Next base: position 3,775 of record SDVV010012043.1, read on the forward strand.
CCGTATCCTGGAAGTAAGTTCCCTTTAAGAAGAATGAAGGAAAGTGTAAAACAGCATCTTGGCGAAGAAACATCGTTCAAGTGCAAGAAACGTATAAGCACAAGAGGAAACACGTCACCCTTTGAGATATATGGGGACTCAAATCTACTGGAGTCCGTGCTCTTTGACAAGAACATTTGGGAAAAGAGAGCCTGCCTACACCCAGTCAAGACCAACGTGCGCTCACCAAAAGACTACGACCTGACAGATGAACAAAGTGAAGCAGATGTTACAGAACGGATTAGGGAGATACAGGTAAAGAGTAGAAGGCTCGTAAGGGATCCAGTGCAGAGCGCGGCAGCTAAATAATGGAGGTCAATAACGGTAGCAGAACAGAAGTTTGAATTGCCTCTCTGCATTGTTTTGGCTTATCGGAAAATTGTGAAGCCTATGTCGCAGACCTCTGCAAAACAACCAAGTTAGTAGCTTTTCAGAAGACGTGGCTTCATCCATGGCAGCTTAATTTACAGTCATCTCTGAGAGAAAATACAGCTTCATTCTCAATTTCCTCTGTCGATGAGACAAGGGAAATCAGGGTGGTGAGGCCACTTGGGGGTTTGACTTTCATTTGGCAACATTCTCTGAGCCCACATATAGAGATGAGGCAATACGATTTCAATATAAACCTGAATCTGTGCGTAACATTTAACGAGACCTCTGGGCTGTTCTTAAATGTTTACTTCATTGTCAACTCCGGTGAAAATCTGGAAGAATATCTCAGATGCATGGGTGTTCTTGGGGGTATATTGGAGAGTAGGGAAAAGCAACAAGTGTGTATTTTAGGAGATTGTAATGCCTCCCTACACACAAATAGGTTCATTGAGATTGAAGAGCTATTTGCTGAGCATAATGTTGCGTTTCAGGACACAAGGCTGCTGCCACCTGACACGTACACGCATGTGAATCACGGTTTTCTTTCCATCTCATGGATCGATCATATTTCTTTGTCCTCGCTGTTATTGGATTCAACAATTTCCTGTCACTTGCTGCCCGATGTTGCCTGCACGGATCACCGTGTCTTAGGGGTAACTTTGAGTGTAGAGGGAATGCAGACTCCCAGACAACCTAACTCTTGCGAGGTTAAGACGATTGATTGGAAGCTTAATAATAAGGGACTACTGGACAGATTCTATGCTGAGCTCGACGTCCTTCTTACAAATATCCCTGATAGGCTTCTCAGAGGTAATGAAGGTATTGATAACGTAAGATTGAATGATCTGTATGGATGCACGAGGCAGTGTATATTAATTGCAGGACGGCGTGTATTTGGCAGTAGAAAACCGAGCAAATACAACGTCCCAGGCTGGAATGAACAAGCACGAGAACTGAATTATGCTGTACGAGATGCCGTTTTTAATTGAAATAGTGCTAAAAGGCCTCGGGGAAGTCAACTTGCGGTAGCAATAAGAATAGCAAAGTCACGGTTTCGTAGAGAACTCGCGTTTTTGAGAGAACGAGCAACAGTTGCGTGCTCAGGCTCTTCTAGTCAAATTGCGAGAAAGTAAATGTAAAGTGTTCTGAAAAGAAATTCGGTCACTTAATCCTAAAAAAGGAAGCACTTCCACTCGCGATGGCGGGCGCAACTGGGGAAGCAAACATTGCTAGGGTCTGGGGGGAGCATTTCCAGCACATTGCTAATTTTGTTGACACGGAAGAGAATAAAGGTTGGGTGCAAAATGACCTCGATAATGTTCCTGCTGTTAACGAAATGGTTTCTGTGGCAGAGGTTAGGAGCATTGTTAAAAGCCTCAAAAATAATAAAGCTGTTGGAAATGACGACATACCGAGTGAAGTGTTCAAGGATGCTTCACACAGACTGACTGCAGTGCTTGCTCTCTTCCTTTCTGGCTGCATTCATGTCAAGGAGCTACCAAGAGAGGTAATGCATGTAACTGTGATTTCTCTTCTGAAATGTAAAACGAAGGACCCTTCTGATATAAATAATTATCGCTCCATTGCTATTGCCACCTCAATTTCCAAGGTTCTTGAGCAGGTTATTCTTGTAATATTGCAAATATTTCTGTCTACCGCAAACAGTCAGTTTGGATTCAAAGAGGGCCATGAAACTGAAATGGCGATATTCGCATTGAAATAAACTGTTGAGTATTACAGATGTAGAGACTCGTCTGTTTTTCTGTGTTGTTAGGACGCGAAAAAAGCTTCTGATAGAGTAAATCATTGGTCTTTGTTCAGAAAGTTAATTGAGAGAGGAGCCACGCTTCATATTGTGCACTTGCTTGTATTTTGGTACAGGGAACATGAATTTTTAGTGCAATGTTGTAGTGATCAGCAATCACAATACATTCACGCTGTCAATCCGAATTATAACAATTTGTACATTCTTTCGTGTATATATAATCAGTAGTGTAAATGATAGAAATCATGTAAATGTAGTGTTAGAAATATTATCAACGCATAAAATTACCATAACAAAAGAATAAAACACACGACCTAGAAACTGTAGGTACAGTCATCGACAAACAAACATGGCACAACAGGGAATTATTACGCTATTAATGATTCCGGAACAACAACACACAATGCCATGAGACATTCTCAAACACAACAAATGTATTAAAATTAGTTGTCAGAAATCATCCAGCATGTATGTTGGAAACACTCTGCAGAACGGTTTACGAACGAACCATCATACCAACGTTGTTTATTATTTTCGGGATAAAAGCAAGTGTGGCTGCTTTCGGGATAATTAAACTACTTAATAACATGACATTACAACTTTTCGTACTCCAAGTGAACTTTTTTTAACTTTCTAGTGACTGAATGAAGGTTTCTTACTTTATAATCATTCTTTTCAGAGACAGGATACTATCTTGACTCACTTAAATAGTATAAAACTGCACCAAAATAAAAACCTACAGGACACATTTCAGAATGAGATAAGAGTCATTGCTACCTTGAATAAAATAACATATTTGTCAACGATACCCAACAAGGTAAATATATAACACCAGTGACATTCCAATTGCAGCTCAGGTTCTTAAGTCAGTAGTGACTGACTTTGAAAAAGATCCATAGCTACTAGGGGCAGAATTTGAAAGTCTCTATGAGGAAATTATATTCCATGTTTTCAATAAGAATTGAGGTGGAATAACCTGCTCCCTTTTAAAAAGCCCCTTATAATCTTGGATATTGCTGTATTAGGATTTGGGTCAAAGATAATTCAAATGTTTTGAATTATTTAATTTTCTGAATTGGATCCGTTCTCTTATCCCAGCTCGGCAAGTGCTCGAGCGCTGAACTCACAATTTGTGAGGTCTTTCCTAAAATTAGGATGAAAGATTGGTAAAGCTGTGGAATTGGGAGCTAGCAATCAGACGTCATCTTGGTATTTAACTATACATGCTCCACGATGTTCTTTTTAGTATTTTTTTCCATTTTTCATAAATACTGCATGAAGTGTCTGTCTGAGTGTTCTATCGGGGTTTCCCATGCATAGCCAATAGCTAGCTTGGAGATCTTTAGTAGTTCTACAGCGACGTGGCAAGCTTCTGTTGATGCCTTGCCTGCTATGGGAACCCCGTGGCCACAGTAAACACAGTGGTAACGGGTGGCGGGAAGGATTTGTATCAAAAGTGCCTTTCCTGGTACAGTGTTTTCTTGCAGCTACTACCGGCCCCTTTTAAGTGCTGACTCAAGAAACTTATCCTTATCAAGACCCTATTAAAATTAGGGAAAGAAGAATCCAAGCATGACCGTAATAAAATTCGGGAAAGAAGAATAAAAAAACTCGACGAGACTTGATCGTGAGGAGTAGATATTAATTAACTTCATCACCATTCTTGCTTCACAATACAAGTTGAGTATTTAAAATACCATTTTGTGTGTTATTTCAGATCCTTGGTGTGTAAGCTATATTGTCATTAATTGATTAATTAATCAATTATGTATTTATGACTAGAAGGATCTACTATAATGCAACTTAGTGCGACGCCACTTTTCGGCCACTTATCATTGTAAAAACGGAATTAGGCAGGGAGGTCAGCTATCGCCACCGTAGTATAACGTTTACACTTATGAGTTGAATTACCTTCTGAGTAGAGAAAACAAAGGGTGTCATGTCGCCAACTGCTGTGTTAACAATTTTAGTTATGCAGATGATATGATGTTGTTAGCACCGACTCTCTCAGCATTGCAAAAGCTTCTTGATATCTGTAACAATTTTGCTGAACCTCATGATATTGTATATAACACTGCAAAAACTGCATGTATGCTAGTTAGACCGAAGGGTCCTAGTTACTACATATCGACTGAAATAAAACTAGGCGGTGTTGCACTAGATTATGTGGATGAATTTCAATATCTGGGCACATCATCACAGCAGATTGCACTGATGACAAGGATGTTGCAAAGCAAACAAAGCGGCAAAAGGCAGTTGGTAACATGCTGATTCGAAAATTCTCATTTGCACCAAGGGAGGCTAAAATCCAACTCTTCAAATCATATTGTTACCCAACTTGGTATTCTGCTCACTGTGCAGAAAATACTTTCATTGTAGCGTGAAGAAATTGACAGTGAGTTATAATGACACATATAAGTATATGTCGACGAATATGCCCTGATGACTAACATTAAAAAAAGTCTACGGAATTTGCACACTATATTTTACTGGCGGATGGACGGATCATGACTTATATGAAAAAAGTCTATGGTATTTTTGCACGCCATATTTTGCGGACGGACGGGAAAACGCAATTCATAACTGGCATAAAGAAGTCTACGGGAATTTGCACCTAACATTTCACCGGTACAATGCATGCAATCTAGAGTCAGCGGGCGGAAGGTAGCGGAAGGCAGGCAGTGCGAAGGAAGTGGTTTTTAGCAACCGGACAGATCTACAGCCTTAGGAGTATTCATAGGTATGTTGATAGGTTATATTTATATTATTAGGTTTTTATATGTTAATAGGTTATATAAATAGAACGTTTACACACTATCTTTGGTATTCGCATTTCAATGCTGGGCATAATGTATTGCAACTTCGTTGCATTTCGTGTTGCATTAATGCATTTTCAATGTTTGTACTTTGAATGTTTAGGATATTGACAAACAAACATTTATAAAATATTTTTCATTGATAATAATTTAAATGTAGAATTACAGATTAAAAAGCCCAACTTTCCGGACACCTTCATGATGATTTTTTTTTAACATTAGTGACATTTCAACATCGTTCGATATTGATCAATTTACACGTGGCATAGATTCAATTAGTTTATTGTTATTTTCTGTGATTGTTTTTATCAGTACCCTTAGCGCTCCGTTGTACTTACTCCTGCAGTAACTCTTTCTGTCGTTTTCTTTGTTATCAGACATAGAGAGAGAGCTATAATAATAAATTAGGTGACTGAAACATTCCTAGAAAAGAATCACACATGAGTATAATTGACTCGTTTTAGCAGTGGGATGCTTGGTACCAGCTTGATATTGAATTTAAGTAATGTTTTGTGTTTTCCATCTATTTATTTCATATGTATATAATATCTATAGAAATAGTATTGCTTGTTAGTATGGTAGTTGGCGAGTTGAGGTTTGTATTTTGGGTTGTTGCAGCAGCTTCGTTCGAGAATCTATCTACCCATTATCTTGTGTTATGTATTCTCAATATTGTTCGGTTGATTTATGTTGAATTTCTTGTGTTTTGGGGAATTTTGATCAGTTATCTTATACCGTTATAGGATTTTAGGATATTTTAGGTTTGCATCTTCTACATTATTTCAGGCATAATTGGAAGGTTGTTGCATCATTGTGGTATTTCTTATGTATATATGGCATTCTGTTACGATTAGGCCGTGGTTACTTTAGTTGAAGAAATGTTAATTGAACCCTGTTTTGGACTTAGTTGAGGCTAGTTTAATCAGATTTTGTATGTACTATAGCGTGTTCGTGTAGAAGTATTCCACTTCATTCACTATAGGCTCCAGTTATGTTGCTCGCATGTCTTGGTTTCTTATTCATATTAGTTGTTTGTTTGGTTACTTACTAGTTTTTTCTCGTTCATCACGGTTTTAATGTATGTTTTGGGTATGGTAAAGAATTGATCTTCTTGCTTGGTTATAACTCGAGCGTTTTAGTATATTTCGTTCAATTTTGTATGTTCTTTGTTGAATTTTCATCTTCGATGTAATGTATTGGGTATTTAATACAATTTATGAATATATTACGTTTGTATCTGCAATGTTGAATATTATTTAAGGTTTAATATAGTTACATGTTGTTTATTTTTCTGTGTTCTATATATCTTCTTACATCCTGGTGCAATGTTTGACGTCGTTATTATAGATATAAAAGATCCCATTTGTTACAAACTCGGTCTTGCTGTCAGGTCGATTTTCTAGGACTATTCTTCAATGTTTAGGAGTTAGAGGTGTCCTCTAGGTGAAAGCCCGTTGTGTTTTTGCCTGTTTTTGTGGAGATAGACCAATTTACTATGAAGGATACCTTTCGTTTATTACATTTTGATGTGAATTAGAGCAGAGTAGAGAATTTTATTTGGCTAATTTATAGTTATTGTTGTTGTTGTGTGATTTTTCCACTACATTCATAGGGATGTATGTTTAAGAGGTGTAAGTCCGTACTATATCTTTGTGGAATATCGTTATTGAAACTAGCAAGTGTATAGTGTAACGTTTTAGAAGACGATTTCCTGGCTGGAGGGGTCCTGGTGTAGAGGTGGTTTACACTCTTTGGTGGTCATTTGGTGTTCATCCATGCTCAGCGTGAATTATGTCTGTTCATGTCGACGTCAATCTTAAGTTCCATGGGCTTGTTAGAGAGGTCATGCGACAAGCTACTCATCGTTGTAGGGGTTTTATTTTAGTCATCAGTGAACAGAAACCTAGCTTTTTATGGCCACACTCTTTGAGTCTCATGTCAGCCCCATTCTTGACCACTGTACCTGTGTCTAGATTTTGGTTATGTCCAGGATGCTCGATGTTGTTCAGAGACTATGGACTAATCAGATGCATGGTATGCATGTCTGAGGTATTGTCCATGACTGAGTGTTACCTCTAAATTTGTTAAATATCAGTGGAGATTGCTGAGAAGTGACCTAGTAAAGTATTGTAGTGTTCGTTAATATGACATAGTGGGCATTGATTTTGTTCTGCTAGAGGCATAGCATAAGTTAGGCATAGGAATTTGTTATAGATTCGAATAGGTACCGTATTAAAAATACCATTATTCGCATTAACTCGGTGTTGAATGTCAGATATATTCGGTATGGCTATTATGTTATTGGTATACGATCGTAATCATGAACCAGATCACGTGGGGATATTGGAGTAAGATTTATCATCTGGGTGTGGTAGGATACACCGTATATGATAGTTAATCATTGTCGGTCAGGGTAGAGTAGAGAATCTTATTTAGCAAATTTTTATAGTGTTTGTTGTATGTTTCTATTGGTTTTCATAGAAATATATATTAATTCGATATAAATTAGCCTAATTTCATGAAATGTTGGGTATAAAATACGATTTTTAGATGTAACGATCTAAAACGTTGATATGTTTTTACCTCTCGACACTGGATTTGGGTCCGTTTCCGTGTAATCTTGGAGAGCTAATCTAACGGATTTGTGTACAGTTAGTGTTAAAATTTCTTCAATCATTTAATATACATCTCAATTATGTTATCCGCTCGCATTTCTTTACTAGATGCTTATTCCCGCATGTCATACTTTTATAAATGTTTGTGATACGTTTGCAGTTGTACACCTAGAAGTTTTTGATTAATTCAGTCTTTGCTATGAGATTGTGTTCCAATTAAGAATATCTGTTGTATTTGAGCATTCACCAGATACACTCGAACATTTTCACTAAAATTTTGTGAAGATCGCAGTAAACCTAACTCATCCTAAACCTAATCTAACCAAATATTTGTTTTCCCGTTGTCATACATATGTTTTTTTTTTGCAACGGGGAAAAAATAATCTTTGGTTAGATTAGGTTAGGACGAGGTAGGTTTACGGCGATCTTCACAAACTTTTATTGAAATGTTAGAGTGGATCTGGTGAATGCTCGAATAAAACAGATATTCTGAATTGGAACACAATCTCATAGCAAAGCCTGAATTAATCAAAAATTTCTAGGCGTACAACTGCAAACGTATCACAAACATTTATAAAAGTATGACATGCGGGAATAAGCATCTAGTAAAGACATGCAAGCGGATAACATAATTGAGGTGTATATTAAATTATTGAAGAAATTTTAACCCGTACTGTACACAAATCCGCTAGATTAGCTCTTCAAGACTACATGGAAACGGACCCAAATCCAGTGTCGAGAGGTAAAAATATTGCAACATTTTAGATCGTTACAGCTAAAAAGCGTATTTTATACCCAACATTCTATGAAATTAGGCTAATTTACATCGGATAAATATATATTCCTATAGAAACCAATCGAAACATACAACAATAACAACTATAAAAATGAGCTAAATAAGATTCTCTACTCTACCCTAACCGACAATCATTAACTGTTATATACGGTGTATCCTACCACACCCAGATGATAAATTTTACTCCAATATCCCCATGTGATCTGGTTCATGACTAAGATCGTATACCAGTAACATAATAGCCATAGCAAAAATATCTGACATTTAACACCGAGTTAATGCGAATAATGTTTTTTTTTACTACGATACCTATTCAAATCTATAACAAACTCCTATACCTAACTCATGCTACACCTCTAGCAGGACAAAATCAACGCCCACTGTGTCATAACAACGAACACTACAATGCTTTACTAGGCCACTTCTCAGCAGTCTACCACTGTTATATAACAAATTTAGAGGTAACACCCAGTCATGGACAATACCTCAGACATACCATGCATTTGTTTAGTCCATCGTCTCTGAACAACGTCGAGCAAAGTCACATCCTGGACATAACCAAAATCTAGACACAGGTACAGTGATCAAGAATGGGGCTGACATGAGACTCAAAGAGTGTGGCCATAAAAAGCTAGGCTTCTGTTCCTTAATGACCGAAGTAAACCACTGCAACGATAAGCAGCTTGTCGCATGACCTCTCTAACAAACCAGTGGAAACTAAGATTGACGTTGACAAGAACAGACATAATTCACGTTGAGCATGGATGAACACCAAATGACCACCAAAGAGTGTAAACCACCTCTACACCAGGACCCCTCCAGCCAGGAAATCGTCATCTAAAACGTTTCACTATACACTTGCTAGCTTTAATAACGATATTTCACAAAGATGCAGTACAGACTTACACCTCTTAAACATACATTCCAATGATTATCGTGGAAAAATCATACAACAACAACAATAACTCTAAAATAGCCAAATAAGATTCTCTACTCTGCTCTAATTCCCATCAAACTGTAATACACTAAGGGTATTTCTTCATAGTAAATCGGTCTACTTACTCAAAAATAGGCAAAAACACAACGGGGTTTTACCTAAAAGACACCTCTAACTCCTAAACATTGAAGAATGGTCCTAGAATAACAACCTAACAGTAAGACCGAGTTTGTAACAAAAGGGATCTTCTATATCTGTAATAACGACGTCAAACATTGTACCAGGATGTAAGAATACACATAAAACACAAAAAATAAACAACATGTAACTGAATTATGCCTGAAATAATATTCGACATTGCAGATACAAACGTAATATATTCATAAAATTGTATTAAATACCCAATACATTGCATCGAAGATGGAAATTCAACAGAGAACATCCAAATTGACAGAAAATATACTATAACGCTAGACTTATAACAAAGCAAGAAGATCCATTCTCTACCATACCCAAAACATTCATCAAAAACCGTGATGATCGAGAAAAAACTAGCATCTAACCAAACAATCAACTAATGTTAATAAGATACCAAGACATGCGAGCAGCATAACTGAAACCTATAGTAAATGATGTGGAATACTTCTACACGAACACGCTATAGTACATACAAAATCTGATGAAATTAGCCTCAACTAAGTCCAAAACAGGGTTAAAATAACATTTCTTTTACTAAAATAACCACGGCCTAATCGTAACAGAATGCCATCTATACATATAAAATACCACAATGATGCAACAACCTACCAATTATGCCTGAAATAATGTGGAAGATGCAAACCCAAAACATCCTAAAATCCTTTAACGGTATGAGATAACTGATCAAAATTCCCAAAAACACTAGAAATTCAACATAAATCAACCGAACAATATTGAGAATACATAACACAATATAAAGGGTAGATAGATTCTCGAACGAAGCTGCTGCAACAACCCAAAATACAAACCTCAACTCGCCAACTACCATACTAATAAGCAATACTATTTCTATAGATATTATATACATATGAAATAAATAGATGGAAACGCAAAACATTACCTAAATTCAATATCAAGCTGGTACCAAGTATCCCACAGCTAAAATGAGTCGATTATACTCATGGGTGATTCTTCTCTAGGAATGTTTCAGTCACCTAATTTATTATTATAGCTCGCACTATGTCTGATAACAAAGAAAAAAATTGAAGGAGTTACTGCAGGAGTAAGTACAACAGAGCGCTAAGGATAGTGATAAAAACAATCGCAGAAAATAACAATAATTTAATTGAATCTATGCCACGTGTAAATTGATCAATATCGAACGACGTTGAAATGTTACCATTGTTGAAAAAAAATCATCATGAAGGTGTCCGGCAAGTTGGGCTTTTTAATCTATAATACTACATATTAATTATTATCAAAAAAATATATATTATAGGTGTATGTTTGTCAATATCCTAGACATTCAGAGTACAAACATTGAAAATGCGTATATGCAACATGACATGCAACGAAGTTGCAATACAGTATGCCCAACATTGAAATGCGAATACCAAAGGTGGTGTGTAAACGTTCTATTTATATAACCTTTTAACATATGAAAACCTAATAATGTATGTATAACCTATTTACATACCTATGAATAATCCTAAAGCTGTAGATCTGTCCGGTTACTAAAAACCACTTCCTTCGCGCTGCCTGCCTTCCGCTACCTTCCGCCCGCTGACTCTAGATTGCATGCATTGCACCGGTGAAATGTTAGGTGCAAATTCCCGTTGACTTTTTTATGCCAGTCATGAATTGCATTATCCCGTCCGTCCACAAAAAAATGCGTGCAAAAATACTATAGACTTTTTAGGTTAGTCATGATCCGTTTGTCCGCCAGTGAAATATAGGGCGCAAACTCCATAGGCTTTTTAGGTTAGTCATCAGGGCATATTCGTCGACTTATACTCTATTTATATTGTGGCGCTGCCCTGCTGCCCAGCTGCCCTGCAACATTTTCTTCAGGTATCCTTCGGGATACACGGCTGCACAGAATACCGATTGCGGTATCTTTAAAGACACATACCACAGGTATCCGCTAGGCAGCCCAGGTCAGTGGAAGCCGAGGAGGTAGCATGGCATTGTTTCCATCAAGAATCTCAAAACAATCATCGTACGATGGAGGCCAGGCAGAGGCGCCATACCAATAGACTACATGTCAGCACGTTTGGCTGACAAACAACAAGACTCGGGGCGCTTGCGACTCGAGTCGTTGACGGCCTTCGTCCCCTGCAGAAATTGCTCCTGATTAATTCAGGCGTGACAGGGAGGCACGATCGCGAGGCCGGCGTAGAACAGTTTCCTCACGTATAAACATCAACGTCGAGCCGTTAGCAACACATCACCAGAACAAACCGGTGGAGGTTTCTTCTCGCCAGGCCCAAGGGAACTGCGACGCTGGGGTCCCACCCAAGCC
>SDVV010012044.1:0-15614 GCA_016164225.1 Gammarus roeselii
AAACTAAAAAAATGTATTAGTAATGGATAAATAATGTTAGCAACACAGATGAAGTAATGTGTCAGTATTTACAGAATGTGTCTGTTGATAAAGTATGTACAGAAGTATATACAGAACGGAAACATAATATAAATTACTTTTTGAAGAGGAACACAGAAACTCTTCTGAAGTAAAAATAGTGATGGGCAAAAACCTAACCATTTTCATTACCGCGAGGACAATTTGGAGCAACTTATCACGGGAGGACGTGCCGAATGGACTTGGAACAATTAAAAGTGTCCTCATTAAAGTGTAGACGTCCTAAATTACCGCAGCTGTGTCTTGCGAGAGGCTGGCCTACCATGGAGGGGAGATACTTTTGCTTTCAGAATGAATTTAACCGTCGCCTTGTGAGTCGACCGTCGTGCAACGTTTAAATAATGTATATAGAGGGGGCCAGCTAAAAATTAATTCAATTTAAAGTCGTTACTTTTGGTAGAAGTGACAGGAAATCGGAAGGAAGCTCATTCATTCATAAACAGTAATCCTTCAAAATGATGGCCGTCAGGTGCAATCCATTCCTCAACACGACAGCTAAAACTCTCGACGACTTTCCCGAGCGTTTCCCTGTTACTCGAGGCGGTGACTTCACTACTTCTTTCTTGAGTTCATCACGGGATGGGGGCTTTGATCTAAGGACACGGTCCTTGACATGACCCTAGAGTGGAGAAAGGTCAGGCGATCTTGGTGGCCATGGGAACTCCCTCATGAGGGAAATCTATGTTAGCCAGTCCATAGGATCTTTAAAGGGACGGGCTGGGCCTCCAACTCGCTGGAACCACACAGTTCTGATATAATGCTGAATCTAGAATATTTTTAAACATCTTTATCTACTGCTCAGTTGAAATTGCAACTGCTTTCCCAGCATCTTTAAAGAAGAACAGATCGTAAATTTACGTTGTTTCAAGTTCCCACCACAATGTTACCTCTGGACTATGCACCACACAGTTACCTTTAGAGAACCCAATGACTCAACCACATTGGACGCAGGTTACGTTGCGACCACTCCCGGTAATACTGTTTATTTGTCGTATCATTCAAGTAAATAGGACATCATTGCTGAAAATGATGGTGTTGAAGTCGATGTCGCTGTCTTCAATCATTCCATTAGTTCTCAGGGAGAAATCAAGGCTGGTGATGAAGTCATTGATAAGTGTATCGAGAGCTGTGTAAATGAGACATAAAAAAAGATATCAAAAGGGTATTGTTCCCATTTCCCAGCTATTATACGGAAATAGTTGTAGTGATGAATAAGAAACATTCTTTTTTTGCAGATACAGACGCAAGGCCGAATCTCGTAGCATGTGATGGCCGACGTGATGCTGCACCGAACACATGTCCCATGCACTCACCAACATACCAAAATTTAGATTTTAAACTCTGAGGGGTCTGGCCAGGAGCCCCAACCAACACTTGGGCTCAGGAGTTTGGTTAGAGATCGGTGTCAGCATCAGGGCCCGACGCAGTTGCCGGGCCTTACCTACCGTTCTCATTATAAACTTATATGAGTATTTTCTATAGTTTCGATTCTTCGATATATCTGTTAACATTTAACCTGCACTGTACATTTGAAAATGAAATAAAAAATATGGTCTGCATTTATTTGGTATCTGTACAAATTTATATTTAACAACTTTTCATACGTAGTTCTGTACCTAAGTAATTCATGCAGCATTCAACTAAGGCGAACGGTTACTGGTGTTATTGCATGAGTCATCAATTACATCACGGCATGTCGTGAAGTTGGAGACTGAGCTCAGGATGAGACCTGAGCATCGTGAGCCTCATCCAATTGAACGATCAGGATGAGTCCGGAGCATCGTGAGCCTCATCCATTTGCACGCTCAGGATAAGTTCGGAGCATCGTGAGCCTCATCCAATTGCACGCTCGGGATGAGTCCGGAGCATCGTGAGCCTCATCCATTTGCACGCTCAGGATGAGTCCGGAGCATCGTGAGCCTCATCCAATTGAACGATCAGGATGAGTTCAGAGCATCGTGAGCCTCATCCAATTGCACGCTCAGAATGAGTCCGGAGCATTGTGAGCCTCATCTAATTGCATGCTCAGGATGAGTCCAGAGCCTGGTGAGCTCCATCTAATTGCACGCTCAGGACGAGTTCAAAGCATCTTGAGCCTCATCCAATTGAACGCTCAGGATGAGTCCAGAGCATCGTGAACCTCATCCAATTGAACGCTCAGGATGAGTCCGGAGCATCGTGAGCCTCATCCAATTGAACGCTCAGGATGAGTCCAGAGCATCGTGAGCCTCATTTAATTGCACTCTGAAGATGAGTCCAAAGCATCATGAGCCTCATTTAATTGCAAGCTGAGGATGAGTCCAGAGCATCGTGAGCCTTATCCAATTGCACGCTCAGGATGAGTCCAGAGCATCGTGAGCCTCATTTAATTGAACGCTGAGGATGAGTCCAGAGCATCGTGAGCCTCATTTTTATTTCACGCTGAGGATGAGTCCAGTGCATCGTGAGCCTCATCCAATTGCAGTCTCTATGATCATAATGATAATTTTTTATTGTTTAGTTTTGCAAATTTTCTTACATGCATTCATTCCGGTTCCATACATGTATATATCCAATTGAAATCACTTAGATAGATAACCAATCAATGGTAAAAAAAACGGCCTGACGGCAAAGAGAACTGAACAAAAATTGCAGAGCCAAGTTTGTTTTTCCCAACTGGTCTTCCTCAAGGTTTCAGCTACTCAGTTGAAAGGAAGGGAGGGAGAGGTAGATCCTGCTTGCCTGAGGGGAGACTACATCAGAATTTATCTGACAGGCAGCTCGTTGGCGCAGAGATGGTTCCAGTATCTTTGACAAATTTTAATTTGCTCCTCGCAAGGAAGAGAGGAGAGATACAACAGTTTGCCAGCAGAGGTGGCGTGGGCAATTCTTATTGAATAAATCAGAGGGAAACTCAGTGCGTCGTCTTGAAAGTTATGCAAATGAGCAAAAATTGTAACTGGTTCAACAGGACGCTTGAGTGCTCCAACTTGAGGATGTTGGCGGAGGTTGGTTGGATGCATGCGTGAATGTGCCACACTGTGTTGAAATAGAGAATAAATAATTACTAGGAGAATTATTCCTATGTTTTATTTAATTAATCTTTATGTTTGGCGTCTTGTATAACCATATTGTAAAACCGGATTATTAATTTTCTAACGAGAAATTGATCTGAAATCACTGGAAAAAATGATATACAGTGAAAGCATAGACATAATACTGTGAACGTATGGACAACGAAATTGACTAAAAATATTGTTGAAATATTAACAAAATAACAGGGAGAATAATAACAAAATATAGATGCAGTTCCATCCCGATAATGTATTCACAATAGTTGATGTCCCTTTTTTTCACGCATAACTTTTTTCGAAAATATTTCAGTTATCCCTGGCATTATCAGGTGCGCTTTATCGTGGTTCGTGTATCATCGCGTCGAGCTGGACGCTGGTGTGGGAGTCGATCCATCTCATTCATGTCAAGGGATTCCCATGCCTTTTTGGCCTCTTCCTCGGCCGATACATTTTTCAATACACGCGTCTGACCTCCAATTTATAACGGTTAGGAAGCGCCTGTTGCTACGCGCGCCTCAGATACTGGCCCCGCTGACCCATGGAGGTGCAGGAGGGCCAGTATAAGAGGAGTGGAGCACCTGTTGAGAATTCGAATCCCCGTATCAGAAGGGGCGTCACATGGTTTTCTAAAAATAGGTTTACGTAAATGAAAGATCGATTTGAAATTGACTTTGATATAAAAGGCAGTGGCACTCACTGCAGGGGCAGATTGATATAAAAGGCATTGGCACACACTGCAGGGGCAGATTGATATAAAAGGCATTGGCACACACTGCAGGGGCAGATTGATATAAGAGGCAGTGGCACTCACTGCAGGGGCAGATTGATATAAAAAGGCATTGGCACACACTGCAGGGGCAGATTGATATAAGAGGCATTGGCACACACTGCAGGGGCCGATTGATATAAAAGGCAGTGGCACACACTGCAAGGGCAGATTGATATAAAAGGCAGTGGCACACACTGCAGGGGCAGATTGATTTTAAAGGCAGTGGCACACACTGCAGGGGCAGATTAATATAAAAGGCAGTGGCACACACTGCAGGGGCAGATTGATATAAAAGGCAGTGGCACACACTACAAGGGCAGATTGATATAAAGGGCAATAGCACACACTGCAGGGGCAGATTGATTTTAAAGGCAGTGGCACACACTGCAGGGGCAGATTGATATAAAAGGCAGTGGCACACACTGCAGGGGCAGATCGATATATAAGGCAGTGGCACACACTGCAGGGTCAGATTGATATAAAAGGCAGTGGCACACACTGCAGGGGCAGATTGATATAAAAGGCGGTGGCACACACTGCAGGGCAGATAGATATAAAAGGCAGTGGCACACACTGCAGGGCAGATTGATATAAAGGGCAGTGGCACACACTGCAGGAGCAGATTGATATAAAAGGCAGTGGCACACACTGCAGGGTCAGATTGATATAAAAGGCAGTGGCACACACTTCAGGGGCAGATTGATATAAAAGGCAGTGGCACACACTGCAGGGGCAGATTGATATAAAGGGCAGTGGCACACACTGCAGGGGCAGATTGATATAAAAGGCAGTGGCACACACTGCAGGGGTCGATTGATATAAAAGGCAGTGGCACACACTGCAGGGGCAGATTGAGATAAGAGGCAGCGGCAAACACTGCAGGGGCAGATTGATATAAAGGGCAGTGGCACCCACTACAGGTGCAGATTGATATAAAAGGCAATGGCACACACTGCAGGGGCAGATTGATATAAAAGGCAGTGGCACACACTGCAGGGGCAGATTGATATAAAAGGCAGTGGCACACACTGCAGGGACAGATTGATATAAAGGGTAGTGGCACACACTGCAGGGCAGATTGATATAAAGGGCAGTGGCACACACTTCAGGGCAGATTGATATAAAAGGCAGTGGCACACACTGCAGGGGCAGATTGATATAAAAGGCAGTGGCACACACTGCAAGGGCAGATTGATATAAGCGGCAGTGGCACACACTGCATGGGCAGATTGATATAAAAGGCAATGGCACACTGCAGGGGCAGAGCTCAAACTTCATGATCATTTTTTTCCCACAACTGGAAATAAATACTTGCACGATTGTATACAAAATAATGTTCACTCTCCATAGCGCAGTAACGACCCACTTCAGTAGTGACGGACATTCTTCTGTCACTATGGTTTCAGTATCGTACTGTCAAGCCCCATCATACGAGTTTTCAACCTAATGGGACGACTGTCTGAAGATCTGTCATGAGCGCATGACGTCATCCATAGTGAGGGGCTTGACCTGTAGTGGAGAAACCTAGTTCAATATGGATAGCATACATTTCATCTCCAGGCTTGTGTTATTTCATTGTTTTCTCAGCAGCTGCTTATACATTATAGTTAAAATATGTGTATGTGTTCAATTGGTGATATAATTTTATTTGAAATTAAACAGACATGAATACCGTTTACTAGATTTTTTTAAATTAATAGTGCAATATTCCACAAATGCATCCAACGTCGATTATCGTTTCCTTCCGCAAAAACAACAATGAGGGCCGATAAATCTTCTCCCACTGACGAACAATTTAATCGTCGTTACGAGCTATTAAAATGTCGTGACGAGCTAATAAATTGTCGTGATGAGCTATTTAATTGTCGTGACGAGCAATTTAATTGTCGTGACGACCTATTTACCTGTCTTGACGAGCTGTTCACTTGTCTTGACGAGCTATTTGACTGTCGTGACGAGCTATTTAATTGTCGTGACGAGCTATTTAATTGTATCCACGAGCTATTTGATCGTCGTGACGAGCTATTTAATTGCCGTGGCGAGCTATTTGATTGTCGTGACTAGCAATTTAATTGTCCTGACGAGCTATTCACCTGTCTTGACGAGCTATTTGATTGTCGTGACGAGCTATTCAATTGTCGTCACGAACTATTTAATTGTCATGACGAGCTATTTAATTATCGTGACAAGCAATTAAACTGTCTTGACGAGCTATTTGATTGTCGTGACGAGCTATTTAATTGTCGTGACGAGCTATTTGATTGTCGTGACTTGCAATTTAATTGTCGTGACGAGCTATTTAATTGTCGTAGTGTAGCGATGCTATTGAAGATCAGAGAAGCAGCCCCCTCATCCGTTACTAAATTTATTCCATAATCCATCACACCATCTCTGTTTTAGGTGAGCAGATCAAGTTTGGTTTATTTATTTCCGGTTTAATATACCATACCTTTGTCTTACATCACTGGCATACAATTTCTACAGCCATTGACTAATAAGATAATTCAAGAATTAGAAGACGTGGAAGTACATTTTGAAGGTAATATGAACATATGACAACACGGTGATGGGTATGAACGTAAATCGTCATTATGATCATTGTTACCTGCCTCGCCCTGCATCACACTAGCACCACACTAACAGCATAACCCGCACCACACTAGCACCACACGAGCAGCATAACCCAAACCACACTAGCACCACACAAGCAGCAGAACCCGCACCACACTAGCACCATACGAGCAGCATAACCCGCACCACACTAGCACCACACGAGCAGCATAGCCCACACCACACGAGCAGCATAACCCGCACCACACTAGCACCACACGAGCAGCATAACCCGCACCACACTAGCACCACAC
Organism: Gammarus roeselii; assembly: GCA_016164225.1. NCBI lineage: Eukaryota > Metazoa > Arthropoda > Malacostraca > Amphipoda > Gammaridae > Gammarus > Gammarus roeselii. The sequence continues at coordinate 6,765 of SDVV010012044.1, forward strand.
GAGCAGCATAACTCGCACCACACTAGCACCACACGAGCAGCATAACCCGCACCACACTAGCACCACACGAGAAGCATAACCCGCACCACACTAGCACCACACAAGCAGCATAACCCGCACCACACAAGCACCACGCGAGCAGCATACCCCGCACCACACGAGCAGCATAACCCGAACCACACTAGCACCACACGAGCAGCATAGCCCGCACCATACTAGCACCACACAAGCAGCATAACCCAAACCACACAAGCACCACACGATCAGCATAACCCGCATCAAACTAGCACCACACAAGCAGCATAACCCGCACCACACTAGCACCACACGAGCAGCATAACCCGCACCACACTAGCACAACACAAGCAGCATAGCCCGCACCACACTAGCACCACACAAGCAGCATAACCCGCACCACACTAAAACCACACGAGCAGCATAACCCGCACCACACTAGCACCACACGAGCAGCATAACCCGCACCACACTAGCACCACACGAGCAGCATAGCCCGCACCACACTAGCACCACACAAGCAGCATAACCTGCACCACACTAGCACAACACAAGCAGCATAGCCCGCACCACACTAGCAGAACAAACAAAGTAATCGACATGTTACTCCCATCTTCTCGCGCCTCCTCTGTGTGTTCGGGACATGTTTTTTTTGGCATATCGTCTCGTTTTTTTGGTCCAAACGAGGGGAAACCCTTCCATTTCCAATAGCAGACGTTCCGTGCTGGTGCTAGCCAGCCAAGCATCCAGGCGAAAGGGTTCCCGAGGAACAAATGAATCATGTTTTACTTAATGTTCCCTTTTTTCTCGCTCTCTCAATATATATAGATTTTTGTGACAGAGACAAAAATTAATTGCATGCGCTCTATGTCATCTGATTTATACAATTTGTAAGTGTATTATTAGGATATTGAGACTCCTTGGTGCCACCAGCCAGCCTTTCCACGAACAACAAAAAAATGAGGGCAGAGACCGTCGAGGGAGCGGTGGCAGCAGGAAGAGGTGAGATGAAAAGAAATTACCGGGGCGTCCCGAAGGGAGGGGAGGGAATGGAAGGGTGGGTGGGGCTCATCCGTCATTTCTCCTCCTCCCCTCCCACCTTCTTACTCTGCTTATGCTGCTAAAGGGCTGCGAACAAATTCCCAGTTCATGATCAGAGCAGCTGTACACATTACAGTAGCTGCAACACATGGAATTACAGTTGGTGCAACACATGGAATTACAGTTGGTGCAACACATGGAATTACAGTTGGTGCAACACATGGAATTACAGTAGCTGCAACACATGGAATTACAGTTGGTGCAACACATAGAATTACAGTAGCTGCAACACATGGAATTAGACAAACGCTGACATTGTGAGCTTGGAATTGTAGCTCACATATTATTTTATAAATCGGACACTCAACTTTAGAAAAGACTATAGTCAATCAGCAGACACCTAACTTTAGAAATGACTCTAGTCAAGCAGTGGATACTCTACTCAAGAAATGACTCGAGTCAAGCAGTGGATACTCTACTCAAGAAATGACTCGAGTCAAGCAGTGTATACTCAACTCGTAAATGACTCGAGTCAAGCAGCTTACACTCATTTCGAGAAATGACTCGAGTCAGGCAGCGTACACTCAGCTCGAGGAATGACTCGAGTCAAGCAGCGGGCGCTCAACTGGAGAAATTTCTCGAGTCATGCAGTGGAGACTCAACTCAAGAAATGACTCGAGTCAAGCAGTGTATACCCAACTCGAGAAATGACTCGAGTCAAGCAAATTACACTCAATTCGAGAAATGACTCGAGTCAGACAGCGGGCGCTCAGCTCGAGAAATGTCTCGAGTCAAGCAGGGCTCACGGGATAAGGAATTCCGTACTGTCGAGGTTATGCCGTACTGTCATGGTTATGGCGTACTGTCATGTTATGCCGCACTGTCATGGTAATGGCGCACTGTCAAGGTTATGCCGCACTGTCATGGTTATGGCGTACTGTCGAGGTTATGCCCTACTATCATGGTTATGGCGTACTGTCATGGTTATGCCGCACTGTCATGGTAATGGCGTACTGTCATGGTTATGCCGCACTGTCTTGGTAATGGCGTACTGTCGTGGTTGTGCCCTACTGTCATGGTAATGGTGTACTGTCGAGGTTATGCCCTACTATCATGGTTATGGCGTACTGTAATGGTTATGCCGCACTGTCATGGTAATGGCGTACTGTCATGGTTATGCCGCACTGTCATGGTTATGGCGTACTGTCATGATTATGCCGCACTGTCATGGTAATGGCGTACTGTCATAGTTATGCCGCACTGTCATGGTTATGGCGTACTGTCGTGGTTATGCCCTACTGTCATGGTTATGGCGTACTGTCATGGTTATGCCGCACTGTGATGGTTATGGCGTACTGTCGTGGTTATGGCGTACTGTCATGGTTATGGCGTACTGTCATGGTTATGCCCTACTGTCATGGTTATGCCGTACTGTCATGGTTATGGCGTACTGCCGTGGTTATGCCCTACTGTCATGGTTATGGCGTACTGTCATGGTTATGCCGCACTGTCATGGTTATGCCGCACTGTCATGGTTATGGCGTACTGTCGTGGTTATGCCCTACTGTCATGGTTATGGCGTACTGCCGTGGTTATGCCCTACTGTCATGGTTATGGCGTGCTGTCATGATTATGCCGCACTGTCATGGTTATGCCACACTGTCATGGTTATGGCGTACTATCATGGTTATGGCGTACTGTCATGGTTATGCCGCACTGTCATGAATATGGCGTACTGTCATGGTTATGCCGCACTGTCATGGTTATGGCGTACTGTCGTGGTTATGCCCTACTGTCATGGTTATGGCGTACTGTCGTGGTTATGCCCTACTGTCATGGTTATGGCGTACTGTCATGGTTATGCCGCACTGTCATGGTTATGGCGTACTGTCGTGGTTATGGCGTACTGTCATGGTTATGGCGTACTGTCATGGTTATGCCCTACTGTCATGGTTATGCCGTACTGTCATGGTTATGGCGTACTGCCGTGGTTATGCCCTACATTCCTGGTTATGGCGTACTGTCATGGTTATGTCGCACTGTCATGGTTATGCCGTAGTGTCGTGGTTTTGCCCTACTGTCATGGTTATGCCCTACTGTCATGGTTATGGCGTACTGTCATGGTTATGGTGTACTGCCGTGGTTATGCCCTACTGTCCTGGTTATGGCGTACTGTCATGGTTATGCCGCACTGTCATGGTTATGCCGTAGTGTCGTGGTTTTGCCCTACTGTCATGGTTATGCCCTACTGTCATGGTTATGCCCTACTGTCATGGTTATGGCGTACTGTCATGGTTATGCCGTACTGTCATGGTTATGGCGTACTGCCGTGGTTATGCCCTACTGTCATGATTATGCCGTACTGTCGTGGTTACGGCGTACTGTCGTGGTTATGGCGTACTGCCATGGTTATGGCGTACTGTCATGGTTATGCCGCACTGTCGTGGTTATGACGTACTGTCGTGGTTATGCCGTAGTGTCGTGGGTATGCCGTACTGTCGTGGTTACGGCGTACTGTTGTGGTTATGCCGTACTGTCGTGGTTATGCCGTAGTGTCGTGGTTATGCCGTACTGTCGTGGTTACGGCGTACTGTTGTGGTTATGCCGTACTGTCGTGGTTATGGTGTTCTTTACTTTGTTTGGTATTGCATTATATAAAACAGGATAAAGCAAGTTTTACTCTGTTTGGTACTGAATTACATACAACAGGATAAACAAAGTTACTCTGTTTGGTACTGCATTATATACAACAGGATTATCAAAAGTGACTCTGTTTGGCACTGGCTTATAAACGACAGGATAAACAATATTACTCTGTTGGGTACTGCATCATATCCAACAGGATTAACAAAGTTACCATGTTTGGTACAGTCGGCAGTGCATCATGTATCATACAAAGTAATACATCTGGAGTTGTGTTCTACAGACACTTGACAGAAATAATGATGTTGAAATGAAGTAACCGTTCTTCTAAAAAAGCTCTATTGGAGCTTCAATGAAGGACATCAACTTTCCTCCTACCTCCACCCACGCCAGACCGGCCCGTCTCAGGCTGATCAGACCCCTGCTAATCACCTGTAATCAGCTCTAATCAGCGTTAATCATCGGTGATCGGCATGTGATCGCGTAATTAGGCCCGTAATACATTTATGAGGGCAGATGGCAGGCGTATGGAGAGGCTGGGTGTACTCCAACGTTGGGTCTTCTTTGGCAGATTGGTGATAGCAGATAGTTGGGATTTAGATTGCAACGGTGGTTCATCGTCGGTAGGTCGGCGGTACGGCGGTTCATCTTCGGTAGGTTGGCGATACGGCGGCTCATCTTCGGTAGGTCGGCGGTACGGTGGTTCATCTTTGATAGGTCGGCAATACGACGTTTCGTCTCCGCTAGGTCGGCGATACGGCGGTTCATCTTCGGTAGGTCGGCGATACGGCGGTTCATCTTCGATCGGTCGGCAATATGACTGTTCGTCTCCGGTAGGTCGGCAATACGACGTTTCGTCTCCGCTCGGTCGGCGATACGGCGGTTCATCTTCGGTAGGACGGAGTTAACGAAGCAGTAGGCAATTACTGGAACGGATGCAATGGCGGGCCTTCATTGGAAGGCTGGAGATGACTGACTGTTTAGACCGGCCGAAAGCAGTACATTGTGCCGTGGTTCTGACATGCGTACGCTTCTTCAGGAATTCATTAAAATAGGTTTAATAGACTTGCATCCGCGCCTAAGAGTGCTCTTTGTAATACCTATTAGGGGACTTGAGTAACAGCCGATTGTTTGAGAAGCGGATTTAGAAAGCTTATTTGTGGACTTGATAAAGGTGGAGAGGACTTGATAAATTTTGAGAATACTTGACAAGGGTGAAGAGGACTTGATAAGGGTTGAGCGGTCTTAAAAAAGGGTGGAGTGGGCCTCGAAAGATTTCAGGTAGACTTGATAATGGTCTTATATAATTTTAAATAGATGCTAATTGGCTGGTTGTGAGATGTTTCGGTGCAAAATACATGACGCGATACAAGTACCATGTAGTCCGTTTACCGCTGCCCTGACTAAGACTATGACATTACGAACTTGAACGAAATGCGCAAAGAAAGAGTATTGAAGAAACAAAAACTTAGAAAGCTTACAATTGTATTTGTGTACTAACATCTACTGAGCATTTAAAAATTGATCTGCCTGCCCATCGTGCCATGTCCCCCACTACCCCTTATCCCCAGCCATGTTTGTTCGTTATGCGTTACCATATCTCGGACAGCGGTGAACGGGCGTCATCGTAACACAATCTGAAACTCATTACCGACAAGGGTATCGGTGGTTCATGTATTCGAGAGCTTCCATATGAAGCTTAAATAAAGCGACTGGGAAATATTGTGTGTAATATTTTAACGATTTATGGTTAGAGTTCTCACTTGTTCGCTTAGACGGTCTTAAATGCTTTTACAGGTTCGTCCTGCCTTTCCTGCCCTACAGAAGGCAACACTGGCTGCTGCCGTGCATGCAGCACCACGCAGCGACGGAGGAAGAGCTCAGCATCTCAGCTCCCCTCTTTTCCTGTCGTCTCCCCTCGGTAATTAAAAATTCCTAGTGTTTTCAGTGGTGTCTTCAAACGCGTAATGGACTCCGGTAAAAACTCCTACCGGTCTGAGCCAGCACATGTCCAAAGTGTCGTACCAATAGCACAGGAGGTGGTGAAATTATCGGTCCAAGGCTATGGTGGAGGACTGATCACCGGGGCTAATGCATTCTTTATCTGGTTGACTGAGGATGCTTTGGGATGATTTTTTAGCAGCAGTAATTTGCTTAGGCCGGAATGTTTCAGGCCTTCTCAAGTGGCTGTTTTGTTTTTTAATAAATATCATTGCATCTGCCTGGGATTGTCTTGGTAGGCCTAAATCACGTCGTAAGAGGAATTGGCATAGGCATTGCAAAAAGGCTGGGATATCAACCGTTCGATTTTCTGATTGTAATGTGTTGGAGGTGAGCCCGTGTAAAGGTACGGCTAGCGACTGTGAAGAAAAACTGTAATAATGCTTGGATTAGGACCGTACTTATCAATATCACAAAATACCTCGATGAAGGTGCATGAATTCGTTAGACAGTTACGATAACAAGTCGTGTACTCTACGTTAGTACCGGATGGACAAATTTGGAAAACATAGGGGAGTTTGGGTAGTCTACGGATTTTAACCTCAAAAGTTCAATTACTAATTCGATTTGACATGCTAGAAAGGTTGAACTTTCTTTCATAACACCTTACTTTCCAGCTAGCGTGTAAATTTTAGACGAAGGTAACGTCCGGCACAGTAAAAAAAGAATGCTTCAGTGGATTTCGCAATTGTCACTGCGAGAGGCTGTAACTTCAGATACACTGACGAACTTTTTTTACAATTATGAAAGCGTTCTTACATTGGATGGATCCTTATATTGGCGTCTGGTAGACCTCTTAAAATTTGGTTGAAAACATTGTACTCAACAATTTGTTTTAATTGTGTATGCTCTGACTCATGAATCTAGAGGAGAATAATAAACGAGAGTGAGTAAACGAGTGTGAGTAAAGCATGAGATGGAATAATTTTCAAGTAACCGCGCAGTGGGCAGAGGTTATTCAATTCTGCTGACAGAAAAAAGTATGAATCGACTCAATCAAAAAATGCTTTTAATTTATGCTGCAACTTTGCTCAACATTCGACAGCATCAATGAACAACCCTTCATACATGAGACTCATGGACTAAAGTCATGAGGCTCATAAACGCCGATAGCGCATCATGCACGCTAATTGGTGATTCTTGGTAACACAAAGCACTACAATATTGATACTTCTGATCCTTGCATACATGTTTATGTCCTGTTACTTGGCCTACACGTCTCTCCCCACCCTACACATAGAGACAATGCACCAAGTCCTGATTAGGATGACATAATCATCATGATGTTCAAATGCTAAGATTTAGGGGAGGATTTGAAGAGAAGAGGACGCGTAATTAAGGAGGATCTGGGGTAACTTGATAGCGGCGGAGGGGAGAACTGCATCCTCTAGGGTATCAAATTAGGATGATGATGCAGGGTGGGTCAAGCGATATTAGATTATACGTGACTATGAAGAAATTGATTAATCATGATTGAACACCGGATCTCCATTATTGGATATTAATGAAACTACAATGCAATGGAAAAGTAAAATGACCTGTAAGAGGGTATGTAAAAAGTTATCTTCTAAATATAATTCACAAATTTACACTGTCTTGTTTAAAGGTAACATATTAAGAAGACTAAGTTTGTGGATTTCCAACATCCAACTTCTTTGGTTTTAACACGACGCGCATTGATCAGCCAGTGCTACCGGCATCGATTCTGAAGAAGATGCATAACAGAAACTGTGTGCAGGGTCTGGGACGATCCATTAGGGGGAGAGGGACACATCATCAGATATTTACTTCTTTAGGGACATTAATTGCAAAAAAAAAATCTCCCGGTAAAAATGTAAACTGGATAAAACTAGAGGACGTAATTCGATGAAAGAAGATTGTGTAGATGGGCTGTACAGGAGGTCGGCGGGTCTACTCTACTATGAAAATGGTAAAAGGTGGCAGTGACAACATTAGAAGATGGAAAAGGGAAAAAAAACTGAATTAATATGAACTGAAAAGTTCGTGTCATTGAAGTAGGCGCTTAGATCGTGCATGTGATGAGTCATCGGTTCATTAAATGTCTAAGCATTCAACCACGGTGATGAGTCAATGACCAGCTATCTTAGTATCCTCTATGCAGACATTAATGATAATCGTACACACTACACAAGCAGAATTTTTAGCAGTGCTTTTAAACTTTTTTCACTTGTATAAACCAAATCGTAGTGTAGCAAGTGGGCCGGGGGTAGGCTGAAGAGTTCATTCTATTAATACTACAAGTTTGCAGTACTACTTGCCATAGCTTTTAAAATTAGCCAGAACTGTCTTCTTGATCCTGGTCCCCTTTCCTTGTATCAAGATGCTCTCGCCTTCCTGACCTAAGGAGCTCCTTCCCCAACAAGTGATACCTAATTTAAAAGTTTAAAAATCGACTGATTCAAAAGGGACTGGAGGCAACATGAAAGGTTGAGTGGCACACAAGGTAAAACAGGAAAGCTTTTTCAAGGATTAAAAGAAGCGGTGAAAAAATGAAGATCCGGAGCAGCATCTTCCATGCGGGCTCACCCTTGGGAAGGGAAGAGAGGAGGAGTAGCTTATTTGCCCACAGGATTCATAAGTTTTTTCAATAAAACAAAACCCAATATCCATAATGAAACCGAATAAATTAATTCATCCCGAAGTTTTCTAACGTCTGAACTCCTCATGAGTTGATCTTAATAACTTAGTCTCGTAACCGCACAAAAGGTTTCAAAACGTTTCGCTTTATTCAACATGAGAATATACGACGCTTCACTAAAATTGCTGAAGATGAACTACAAAGGGAGTCGTTAGTTAATGAGTGTATTGGGAAAAAGCCTAACAATTGAAATAAGTAAACCAATAACCGAACTTGGAAGCAAAGGAAACACGATCAAACATTATCGGTTACAATGTAGCCTAGGTTATGCTGCCTCACGGTAATGCCCTCTTTCTTCCAGCTCGACCCATTCACCCGAGGTGGCACTTCCTCATACACTAACACAAACTTCTAACTGCAATCACGACGCGACAGTTTTATTTTCCATGATGCCACCCTCCTCATCCTTAGGAATGATCATTTTGATACCAATTGAATGGTTTGATAACCTAAAGAACGGTATCCCTGTCTCAAAGCTCTATATATATATA